>CP139507.1:241451502-241523487 GCA_021014915.2 Artemisia tridentata subsp. tridentata | reverse complement strand
TTTTCTAATATAAAAAGAAAGTTTGTATTTAATAAATATCACTTGACATATACTTGAGGGCACATGTTAGAAAAACCCTTACTTTTTTTATTAAGAAGATATGGTCAACTTGAAATATATATACTATAACCAACACGATTTTACGGTAAGTAATGATTAATCGAAAAATCGGTTGATCTTCTGGCTAAACATGATTTCTGATCTTTTGTCGGATTAATCTACTGGATTTAAGCCACCGCATGGCTACGGCTAAAATATAAAGTGTAGACAAAGGCTTGAAAAAATGGAAGCAAATATTCTAAAAGTTTTAATATACTATACCCAAGTTATATGATACATGATGTAGTGGTCTAGTGGATCACCAAAAGAGGACCCCTACTACTTGAGTGTAACAGTTAATATATGTTGAGGTTCTAAGAACCCTTCGTAGTGCGACATGATAAAATAAGGTATGATATATATATATATCCTGATAAAGGTATTAAATGGTTTAAAGTACTATTTGATTTGTGTTATTTATGCATAAAATCATGCTGGGATGCTGGCCCCAAGTTATGAATAAATAGCTAAGCATGGATTACTTAATTCAAGAGAAACACATGCGAATATACTGGATGTGATGTTCTTATTGCTAGAATAACATAAATTTGGATGGCTAATAGCTCTTAAAAGCTTCGAAAAAGCATGCTGCCAAGGAGGCCCTAACTATTTACAATTTTTTTTGGTGTGAAATCACAGGGTATGTTTGGCAAAAATAGCTGTAAGCTGTATGCTGTAAGCTGTTAACTGTAAGCTGTAAGCTGTAAACTGCAAAGCTGTTAACATGAGATATAAGCTGTATCTTTTTTTCAATAAAAGTGTTTGGTAAGTTAGCTGTTAAATGTAATGATAAGATGTAAAATGACATAAAAGGACATATTTATAATTGTTAACAAATATTTAGAGGGTATATCAGTAATTTAAAGTTTTAACAGCTCTAAGATATTTAAAAAGCTTCATGAATCAGCTTTTCATTTATGAGCTATTTGTTTGAAATAAAAGCTTGAAGTTAATGTATCCAAACGGAGCTATTTATTTTAGAGGAGATTATTTTTGTAACAAAAAGTTAACAGCTCTCCAAAAAGCTCCTACCAAACATGCCCGAAATCACAGTTGATCGTTTAAAACTATACTTTTTCTTCATTAGTTTAATAAAAGCAATAATATATACCGTTGTCAAAAACTATTTTTAAAGTATATTTTAATGTTTTTCAAGAGATGTAATTATCTACTTAAAGTGTTTGTTTAGTGTCTTATGGGTGGGTTTTTAACTAAAAAGATGCATCGTGATCACATAGAAAAAGTAGAGATAGATGCAAATATATTACAACAGTGAAAGCGTATCACATAACGTGACTAGTTTTTTCCTTTTTGTGCATGGGAATATTCTTCACACTCCATGCCAAAATAAACGCACAATAGTATATCGTCTTCTTTTAGAAAAATAATAATAAAAAAAATCATGTTTTGCTATTCTCTTAAGTCTTAATCATCTTCTCCTTCCAGTATTCCATTCACTTCCATTTACTTCCAAATCATGTACACGGCTCATCTAGTCATCTTCATATACTTTACCATATTTATTGTTCCAAAAAATGATAAGAAACATTCCACGTAACATCAATGCTTGAATTCTTACAAGAATGAATAAATTGAACGTAATTTATCAACTATACATATGAAAAATGATCGAGAGACTTAAAAATGAGACTAATTATGTGTCTAAATAGATGTATCAATAAGTTATTGGTTTGTGAAGAAATGATCCCTCTCACCAACATGATGCTGACATATAGATTTATCCATTTAGCTATATACTTAGGCATACTAGTTAGATATGACAATCGATCCTTTATACATATTATGCAACACGTGTGTAGACGAGTCTAAAAGCAAGTAGTTTTAAGAAAAAAAGATGATTAAAGCTAGTGTAATGCATGTAGTGAGAAAATGTTCCATATTCGATCTTTGAAAATTCTTAAAATGTGTTGACTACTCTTAACCATATATTTTATGTCAATGTTGCAGTTCTCTTAGTATTGTTCAACAAAGCTGCTCTTTCTTCATATAAATTTCCATGTGCCAATGTCATTACTCTTTTCCAGGTTTAAGCATCAACTGTTTCTCAGTTTTTCGTTTTCGAAATTTACATAATCTGATAGAAAATCTCATTTGTAGCTTGATCTTATGGGTTTAATTAAAGTTATAAACTGATTAATTTTGACTCTTAAAATGTCAAAACTGACTTTGGTTTTTATTTATATTTGTTGTAGATGGTGTGTTCATCAATCCTTCTTTATGTGTTGAGATGTCGAAACATCATCTCTTTTAGAATCAACAGCGAAAACCAGAGCACAAAAAACATCCAGGGGATTTTCATACCACTAGATACATTGATTACAACTCTTCCTCTAGCAATCTCATATTTGCTTTACATGGTACGTGCACTATATCATTTTATTTTCGTAACACGTCCTACTTTTGCTACTGTCAAATTTTTCTTAGAATTTTGATGTTTGGGAACTTTCTAACAAGAAATAATTGCACGCACATGACTTAAACCCACAACCTTTGGGAACTTGTTTTCATAAGTTTCTTTGTTTTGTCTGTAAAAGCTGGTTTCAATGGAATCTGTGCGTGGAGTGAGCGTGCCCATGTACACAACGCTTAGACGAACAACTGTGGCATTTACAATGCTCATGGAGTATGTTTTGGTCCGACAAAAGTATACACCTTATGTCATTGGCAGGTATTGAAAATTCATGTATAATACATATGAGTACGCTCCAGATATACAAAAGAAGATAATTTATCTTGTAGCTTGTTGATCAAAGAACATGATTTCAGCGTAGGGATAATCATACTTGGTGCCTTTATAGCTGGAGCTCGGGATTTGTCGTTTGATTCATATGCCTACGCTACAGTTTTCTCAGCCAACGTTTGCACTGCAATATATCTAGCTTCCATAGCTCGAATAGGTAGTGCTATATTTTGTTTCATGACCCTCACGTTCCCATATGACATGTATGTTTTTTGTTTTTTGCAGGAAAATCTAGCGGCCTAAATAGCTTTGGCCTTATGTGGTGCAATGGTACGATTCTCTCTAAAAAAACAAATTTACTCGATATTTTGATACAAAATAAGCATTGTACTTGTGGCATACAGTTTCTGGTTATTAGAGGGCTCCAACAAAATTTGTAGGAAGCCATATCATAATAGATGAATTTTGTGAAGACACTTTAGAGAGTAATTTCTCAAAATCTAAAGTGTACCTCTTATCTCGTACTTCCCTGTTATTTCCCTTTAGTAATGTACGAGGAGGTATGATAATTTCGTGTATATTGAAGATGTAGTCTTGATCATTTTGTAGGTTTGATATGTACTCCGGTCTTGTTACTATGGACATGGATATGCGGTGATCTTGAGGTCACAAAAAACTTCCCTCATTTGTCATCTCCTGGATTTCAGGTATGAATTTGTCAAACTAAGTTAATGATTTATGCAAAACCAAAATAATCTTTCAAGTTCATGTTAACTTTTTATTTTCTACTTTATTATCTTGAACTTTTTTACAGGCTGTGATGCTTTTATCATGTGTTATGGCTTTCTTGTTAAATTATGCTGTTTTCTTGAACACTACTCTAAACTCGGCCCTCACACAAACAATTTGTGGGAACTTAAAGGTGTGTTAAGTATTCTGATTTTCTGTTAATTGGTACAGACATAAAAGGTGTACATGATGCATACATTGCTTTATACATCCTTTATTTTTTAGCTCACTACTTTATGAATTCAAGGCTTTCATGTTTTACCACAATTTCTAGCTTTTCACCAAAAAAAGTAATGTCTGAACAAAAAGTTAATTAGACCTTCGCAATGTGTATGTACATAGGCACCACTTTTACATCCTAACATGTCAACTTATTGTTGAAATTTTAAAGCCAAATGTTTAAAACTCTTTTGTTGTCATATAAAATTCAAATATCCAACTCAGTTGCTGTCTTCTGAAAGTTAAAAATATCCCAAAAAAAAAATTCACTTTTCATGACTTGATTATATTCTTGAAAGTCACTAATTAACATTTCAGGACAGAGGTAGTATGCTAATCTATTAGAAGCTAATTAATGACGTCTATTACGACTTTTTCTAGGACCTTTTCACAATCGGACTTGGTTGGATTGTCTTCGGTGGTCTCCCATTTGATCTGGTAAGTAACTACTACATTTTGGTTTCAACATGTATACTTTTTTACTGAGATATGAAAGTGCTAGCTCTATGATATACATACTCACGTTTTTTTGTCTAACTCATTTAGTTGAATGTGGTGGGTCAATCACTTGGGTTTCTCGGATCCTGTACCTACGCCTTCTGCAAAATCAAAGGGTTATAACCCATAATGACAACATGATCTACATGTCACATGTATGTTGCTACAAAAGGTATACATTCACTAATGTGCACACGTAATGCGGTTACATGTGACTTCTAAACTTTGAATTAAGAGCAGTAAAAAAAATAATAAGTTGTTGATTAGTGTATGATTATATTTATCTATGTACAATAAAAATGAATACATAACTAATGAGGAATGCTGTTTGTTTTTTTTTGAAACAGGTACACAAACAGACAGACTATTTTGCTAGATCACAAACAAATTCAAGTCATAACATGGAAATAACTTTAACTATATACACTGTTCTATTTGTCCCTTGATGAATCATTGAATGGTTGAATCACCTACTATACAGACATATTTTCTTCGTTAGTTCTCTATCTGAATTAGGCTTTTTCAAATTTTCTCATAATGATTTTAAATTCGTAATAACTCAAAACGTATCCCACGAAAAAGACTAAATTATTATTATTATACATACTTCTATAGGGTAAACGGGTAAATTGTGCAAATGTCAAACTTATTGCAGTATGACTTTGATGGGTTTGGCCTATAAGGTATTGCAATACCTACTTAAGTCATTTGTTGAAGTTTGGTTTGGTTCTATATTGATTGTAATACTTGATTTTGCACATCAAATAACTAAAAGGATTGATTTAGAATCGGGATATAAGAGAACATCGACCAATTCAGACCACATGAATTGACAGCCTATGATTACATAGCTGACCAAGAGGTAAATTCTTCGCAGCATTTACCTTTGTCGGGTTAATTGGTTGTCTACAACTGGAGTGAAAGTCAGATCGTATCCAATATCATCAAATTGTTTTCATCACTTCTACGTACTTAGTTTCCAAGAAATATATTAATCATATCTTATATGTTCCATGTTGTATCAATGGTGTTTGTGCAACAATTTCTGGAAAACTGACTAGGAGATACACGTATGTGATTCTTTTCATGTAAACGGTGCAAACATATTGACATTATGGTATGAAGTAGCAATAAGGACAATGCAAGCAAAGTCAAAATGTAAACATGTCAGGTATAATCTTGTTAAGTGGAATACACAAAGACAATGCAAGCAAAAGTTCCTAGATTCATGGAGATATAGAACATCATATAAGTTATCATGTTTGTATATCCATCATTTGAGTCTTCAACAATTATTCCAATATATACATATCCGATTTGACCTATAGACGATTATGCAAACATACGTTTCATGCTTGTTTGAGTAATAGCAACGAGATTCCCCAATATCATGCTAAGAATAGCTAGGATTTCCAGAAGAAGATGCCATTCATTTGATGAGAAATAAAAAGGAATATCGAAAATTCGAGTGGCTGAAGCTGAAGCAGCTACTTTCGAAGTAATAGAAAGAAAAGCAACTGGAGTGGGAGAGTTAGAGTCGAAAATAGGATTCCTCAATTCTTTCTCTCATTTAAAACCGTGCATGAGACTTTCATCTCACACGGCTCCTAAGTAATAAAAGAAAGAAGAACTCTTATTTCTTTTTTTGATTACCTTCCCCGCGTGTGTATAAGACCGAATCCATTCTATTTCTAAAAAAAATTTACTAATCCTTAACTTTTCGAGGAATCCTTCATCAGTGTTGTGAATGACTGATTTTTCAATCTTTTCGATCTTGGTTCCGTAGGAGCAAGTCAGAAAGTAGAACCATCTGATTTGATTCGTTCTCAATAGCCATGAGATGATCATCTTATGGTGATTCCTTTGTCAATGCTCCTATCACACTCATACTCTCTAAAGGATGAGAACCAACTATGTAGCATCTACACAGAGAATTCAAGCATTGTATACGCCATTAGTCTGGTTCTTTGTAGGAACTACCGATAATGTCAAACTTGCAAAACGGATTTGTGACCCTACTTCACCTCAATTGTTATTTGAACAAGTAAAAATTCTGTCTTTGGTCATAGTGGGGATATCATTCGCAATCTACCAGTCCGAGTGGGGATAGCATTCACAATCTACCAAATTTTTTTCTTTGTATACCATATAAATCACGGGGCCAGTGGGCCAATGTTCTGTTTTTTTGTCGTTACAAATTCAATTTTAATTTTATCCAAATGGGCCAAAGAGTATGCACAAATTATCAATCTAACATTTGCTTTGTGAAATAAATTTTAACTAAAGTTTTGTTAAACAATTGGCACCCCAAAAATTACATCCCAGAGGTCTTAATATTCGAATTAATATATTCGCGAATTTAGTAAAATACACCAATATCTATTTACATTGTTGCTTACCCGAGCTTCTCGGGGGCTCGTAAAACCACTTGGATTGATTACGAGTAACATTTCGAGTCCCTTCGGGTTGTTTCTTTTTGCGCCTACCTTGTTGTGACATACGAGCATGATAAGATAGAATGGCAAAGTCATTCAAGTCCTGTAAAGGGCTCAAGGCCTTAACAACTTCATCCATAGAGGGACGGGCCTTTGAGTCACGGCTCAAACAATTGTAGGCAATTTGAGAGACCTTTTGAACTCCTTTCACCGAGTAGTTTAGCTCCAACCGAGGATCCACTAATTGATATACTTTTCGCTTATCGGCTAGGTAGGGGCGGGCCCACATAACTAAGTTTTGTTCCCCGCTAGGGCGTTTCTTGTCCATTGATCTCCGACCCGTTAAGATCTCTAGAAGCACAACTCCAAAACTATAAACGTCACTCTTCGCCGTCAAGTGTCCTGCGATTATTCAAACCAAATCGTATTTGTTGGAAAACATTCATTCTTTATGAAGACGTTTAATAAAACGTGACATAATGCATTTCTAGTTGTATTATCTAATTAACCTAACAGGCAGTCCTTTTAGAACTTGTGCACCATGAATTATTAGTAGTACCTGTCATCACGTACTCTGGAGCGGCATAGCCGTATGTTCCGACAACCCTAGTAGAAACATGGGTTTTATCTCCTTGTGGTCCTGCTTTCGCCAGACCGAAATCAGAGAGCTTGGCATTATACTCCTAAAGAACAAAAAGATGAAAAATAGTGGACACATTAACGTAAATACCTATAATCATAGAATTCAAGTTTCATTAAATTGTTACAAGAAGATATATTTACTTACAGTATCAAGCAAAATATTAGATGTCTTGAAATCCCTATAAATAATTGGCTCAGTTCCTCCATGGAGAAATGCTAGGCCTTTGGCTGCACCCGTGGCTATTTTGATCCTGTTAGACCAAGGGAGTGGTATGGTTCCTTGAAGACATTTAGCCAAGTTACTATTAACAACTTCACTTTGATTTGTATAAACATAACGTTTTTCTAACATAAAGAGCGCAAGAAAATCAAGAACTGTTGATTGGCATAGGCAAAACTTACTTCTGAAAAGATGATTTTCAAGGCTTCCACGAGTCATGAACTCGTAAACGAGTAGTCTTTGATCGTCTTCAATGCAATATCCAATGAGCTTAACAAGGTTTGGGTGATGAAGTTGGCCAAGAAAATCAACCTCTGCCTGCAAAAACCACAAAATAAGAAGTCCAAAACATGTACATTTGTTTTGAAAGTATCTATGTTTTGTACTACAACTAATGTGGGTACCAAACGTTACTATGTATAGCTATCGATCCATTGTGAGCTAGCTTGTATAAAAATCTTATGCATCAATGAAATGTACCATATGGTCCATCAATAATTATAGCAACCCCGTGTACTACCTTCCATTATATTTCTCATTTACATTAAAAACTCTTATCGATAGTTCATAAACAAGTTGTACGGTTAAATGTAACCAGATACTCACCACCCATTCTCTATGGCCTTGGAGGCCATCAGGCTTCAAACTCTTGACCGCGACTGTGATACCTGACCCTGGTTTAGCCGGGGCTGTGCCATTTTCCTCAATCCACCCTTTAAAGACAAAGCCAAATCCTCCTTCACCCAATATGCTATCTGGTCTGAAATTTCCAGTCGCCGATTTTAACTCGTGGAAAGTAAATTGAAGAAGTTGGCATGGCTTCCTATCCGATTGATGATACTCTTGATTTGGATTAGGATTTAGGTCTGAAGAGTTTTGTGGTTCGTTAGGAGCACACATCTCGCGGTTGCTAGCATTCAAGTAACGCGTCTCGGTGGCTAACAAAAATAAGTCTTTAGTGAATATCGTAATAAACCAAAAAATTTCAATTTTTAAGTTACCAAAATGTATCAATTCATGACTTCATGCTATAAGTTCATTAACCAAATAACGTTTGTGAAAGTATTTCTTGTCATCTTTATTTGCCATAATATAAACAAAATGGGACACGTTATTGATTATTAGACATATATTTTTTCTCACATTATATTGGTAAAATCCATACAATCAAATTAAGCAACCGAAACGAATCCAAACTGTATGCACACATGTTCGTTATCATCATCAAAAGGGTATTATAGTAATTTTAGTTTGCCTAAAGCATAAAGTAATGCACTGTCTAAGTCATAAAATGATTAATACTTTTCCTTTTAAAACATCCCATTACTCATATTATTCTGTCTTTAACTCTTTATGCAAAGATCATTTATTTGTTCATTGTCAATTTGTCATGTTTTTACAAACATTGACAAGTGATGTTACTGTTTTGATCCACTAAAACATCTTGCTTCTCTATTAACTTAAGGGTATTTCTGTCATTCTACTACAAAACAGCAAATCATTAAAATTTTGGACAAAAGTTGTGCATAAACAGAAAAGAAAAAGACATAGCAAAAACAAACAAATATAGAGCAATTAACTCAGCAATAATAACAACTAAAAAACAGTTTATTTGAAAGAAAACAAATACTCAAACTTGAGATATTTTTATATAAATATATATTAATAAAAGTTACCTGCTGCATCATAAACAAGACTGGTTCTTGGGAAAGAAGTGGCAGAGTTTCTTCTTAACTCCGCAGAAGGCTTACAAGAACCAGTGCTAAGACTTCTCCTTAGAACTGACCAACATCCACACTTATTTTCCATCTTCTCTTACTAATACTGTTTTATACTTTTAATCTTTTTTCATGTGTGTGTTCATGATTTACGAAATCTTAAAAATATGTGAACAAAATGAAAAAAGATTTACTAACCAATATCTCTTTAATCTTCTTCCAAAAGGGTGTTTAAAGTTCAAGAAAACTTGAAAAGATATAAAAAAAAAGATAATGGTTTTTTAAACAAGGCTCAATAAGATTGGATTTTCTTCATGTGAGTGCTTTTGATTCAAGTAATCTTGAATGAAGTTAGCAAAATAATGAGAGAGATTATTTGTAAGCTACTTGCTTGATATGAAAGGAGAGATAGAGATAGATGGGTGGAATTTGTTCTATGTTTTATGTTGTTGGTGTTGGTTGAGTAAAAAAAGATTGTAGAGAAGCATCAATCATGGCCATCATCAAAAATTGTGTACAAAAACAACTTTTTTGCCCACCACCTTTTTTTTTGGGTGATGCCTTTCTCTCTCTAATTACCAAAAAGGAGGCTAGGAAATGGGACAGTTTTTGGGTAATTTTAAAGCAAACGTAATTACCATTCTTTTTTTTTTTTCTCTTAATCATGCATCATTGTCTAGAGATTTTTGTTAATCACAAAAAAAAAAAAAAAAAAAAGCATATAGGGATAGGAAAGTAATACGAATAAAGATTGATTCTTCACGGACCGTCATGGCAAACACGATTAAACACAAGTTTGCCAAGTTATACGAACGAAGTCTCACTTGATAGAAAATCAGTTAGAGGTGAGCAACAAACCCTTGGGAGTGGTTGGCGGGTTGCTTGGAGGGCTGCCCATGCCGCCGGTTACATCACTCCTTTGGCTAGAGGGTACCTTGAACGGCTTGGTGAACGGCTTATATGCCCGCTTGTGAACCCGTTTGTTTTTTGCTTGAAGGGTGTTTAATGTACATTTATTTGTTTCTGAATTTGTCAAATGGAGCGTTGGCATGCATTAAATTTAGTCAAAAATATATATATATATATATATATATATATATATATACATTTGGTCATCAGCTTCAATTCGAAGCTAAATTTTTTTTTTTACTCTCTTCTTCATCTTCAACAATTCATCACCATGGATTCAAGAAAAGGAAAAGGGATTGCTAAACCCGGACGTGGAAAGGGCTCTCGACAACAAATGTTTCGGCCCCCAACTCAAACGCAGCAGCCGGTTGTTGATCCGTACTATCATCCCGCACCACCGGTTGTCGATCCTTACTATCCTCAACCTTATGTATACAATCATCCTCCACCTCCTCGTCTAATGCATCCAAATAACTACTTAGTACGACAAACAGCGGAGGTCGAGTTCGAGCCATTGGAGCCGTACGCCTACCGTGATACTCTTCCCGGTACCGACGATGATGATAATGATGACGTCGTCCCAGAAACTCAACAATATCCGTTTGGTACGAAGTTAAAATTTTTATTAGTTGTTTTATTAGTTTTGGTGTGTAGTTTTATTAGTTTTAGTATCAATTGTTTTTTACAATATATAGATGAAGACGACGATGAAGAAGTTGAAGAGCAAGAAGTGACACCAAAGAAATTCCCAAAACGAGCGGAGAAAAAAAATTGGACGACGATAGAAGAGGAGGCTTTGGCCAAATCGTGGGTTCATATCTCGACATGTAAGGTTGTCGGGAACGAACAGGGTCGAGATAAGTTTTGGGAACGAGTTTTAAGTCATTTTTCATCTTTAATAAAAAACACCACTAGAACTCATCATAGTTTGAACACGAAGTGGACAACAATGAACCAGGCCATGAATTCGTTTAACGGCCTATACATCCAATCGGTAATACTTCTTATTTAACATTTTATACACGTATTATTTTTAATTAGTTCTATTATAATTTATTAATATGTTTTATTTAACATTTTATACGCGTATAATTTATTAAAATATACTTGTAGCATCGTCTTTGGGAAAGCGGTTGTAAAGATATTGATGTGCTGAACAATGCCTTGGTCGATTATAGCACCAAGAACAAAGGGAAGCCTTTCACTCATCTAGCGGCTTGGGAGGTTGTGAGGGATGAAGCCAAATGGTTGGCACAAAAAACTGTTGGTCAAACATTTTCGTGTCATTCTGACAAGCGAAGAAAGTCATCGGAGGGGGGAAACTATGAGTCGGCTAGCAACGACGCCGATACTATATTGCCGGATCTGAATGAGAACACAACTCCAAGTCGGGCAAGAAAAGGGAAAAAGAGTGTTGGTGGTGAAGCTTCGTCAAAGATTAGTATTGCTGAGACCGTCGACGCATACGCGGCAAGGAAAACAAAATACATTGACGATGTTAATGCTAAACAACAAGCACTTTTGGACTTACAACTTGAACAAGCGACTAGAAAGGCTGTGAAGAGTGACTTCAAGTTCTTCAACAAGCCGCACGATCACATAACCGACCCAGTAATGTTATCGTGGATGATTGAGCAAAAAAAACAAATTGCGGCGAAGTACGGATGGCATTGTGATCTTTAGATATCTATTGTCGTAGTTTTATTTCTATTATTATGTTATGGACTTTATCGTACTTTTATTTTAATTGTTATGTAATGAACTTTTATTTTTATTATTATGAAATGTTATGTGTTTTAGTTATAAATTGTGTAGTTTAATAGTTTGAGGGGAAAAATAAAAAATTTGGGAGGGCTGAAAAATCATTGGCGCCAGTGAAATTGGTTGGGAGGGCTGGAGTGTTGAGCTGAGTTGGCAGAATTTGATTGGTCAAATTTGGGAGGGTTGGATTTTTTTTTACCACTCCCTATCCCCTTAGGGGTGAGCAACAAACCCAAAAAAAAAAAAAAAAAATGCAAAAAACTGAACAACTTTTAAAACCGATGGTGCATTTTTGATTTCTAAAACCGAGCAACTTCTAAAAAACTGAAAACACAAACCGAAAAAACCGAACCGCTCTATACTAATATATTTAACTAATAAAAAAATATACATATTAGTTTTGATACAAGTAATCATGAAAATTCATAAAATAAAAGATACACGTATTAGATATTCGTAACACATGTTTATTTAGCTAATACTATAATAAATTTTGTGGAAAACTAGAAGGGGGGGGGGTTGAATAGTTTTACGTCTTTTTAATTTATTATAAAAACTTTGTTTACTTTTAAAGACTTAGATTCGAATTTATGTGAACTCAACTCTTGAACAATATGAACAAATATAAGTAGATCTAAATTAACAATGCAAGTAAAGTAATGAAATGGAATGAAAGATAGAGATGGAAAGATCTAACCGTGAGACAAAGGATTTATAGTGGTTCGGCTACAAGGACACCTTCATTGCCATACTCCACTCCTCGAGCACCTAACTCGAGACTTTTCTTCACTATATCAACAAACTCCCTTATGGCGGAGAAAACCTTACACAACTTTCGCTTACACCAATTTTACGACACAAAGCTAAATGTCGAGTTCTAATCGTAGCTAGAACCAATCTCACAACTTCAATCACAACTTCTTCACGACGGCTTCACAACTACTTCACGACCTAGCACTACTTATGTACTCTTCTACTTCTTCACACCTTCACTACTTACACACCTCAACTTCTTCACAACTTCACAACTTACACACTAAACTAGCCTAACCAATTATGTTCACACCTATCTAACAAATATACACAACTTATACAAGTGAATGAATGATTTACAAAGTTTACTAAACTAACAACTTAGGTAACAAGATGATACTAAGTTGTAATACTTCTAGTCTTGATTGATAGAAGTATTCTTCTTTTGCACTTGGATGGTAGAAGCTTGGATCACTTAGAAACCAATGCTTAAGAATATATGATCAAAGGATTTAGAAAGGATTTAGAAAGATATAAGAAGAGATTTAGAACAGAAGGTTTGGGGTGCAAAAGGTGAGAAAAAAGTCCAGGAATGAACCAGTATTTATAGGCAAAGCTGGGGGGCTAGAGGAGCGGGGCGGTCCCCTTAAATAGGGGGCCGGTCCCCTTAATAATTAAGGGGGCCGCCTTGTTAATTAAGGGGGCCGCCCAATCTGAACGTTGCCCAGCTTTGTCTTTTTGTGGGGAAGGTTTTTCTGGAACATTTTTGCCATTTTTGGTTGAAAATTTGAATTCATAAATTTATTATGGATTAAACATTTTCCTTTAATTTCCAAAAATGATTTTATAAAAGATATAAAATGTTTGTGTCATTTTATAAAAAATCTAGTGATTAAGAAAAAGTTCCTTTGATCATATAATGCATTAGGCATTTGTTTATTCATACCTTAAGTGATTAAGTTGTTAAAATAGATATTTACAACTAAATACTTGTTTACGTCATAATCTTTCGTTTAATGATTTTACATTTTGTGATTATCAAAACGTAGAGATATCGAAAAATATTAATAACGTGTTTAGGCATTATTTATATCAACAATCTCCCCCTTTTTGATGATTACAAAATCTAAACTCATTAATCTAAAAAATTAATTTTTAGACAAGTATTTAGTGAGTTTATATCTACTTCTCCCCCTTTTTGTAGAATCAAAAAGGTTATGCAGACAAGTTTTAGAAACGAAATTTGTCGGGACGAGAACTCCCCCTTGATGTGTGCTCCCCCTCGTTTGAGGGCTCCAAGGAGACGAGCTATGGAAATCTTGGCTGCAAAAACAAGTTAAGAGCACAAGACATATGTATGCATAGCAAAAAAAATATTTAGAACGAACAACTAATCTTATTCATTCATTCAAGATGATCATGTATAACACATGAATCATCATTACACCACACAATATGCTTAAAACATAAGGGTTACAACATAAGTAAAAGACACTAATGGTCCTAATATTGCCAAAGAGAGCGATTGGACTTGCTTGCGACACAAAAGGGTGAGGGATTTTATTTTGGCGCGGAAAGCATGTGAATAGGACTTAGTTATTTAATGGTGAAGGAAATGGAGTGGATTGAGTGGATCTAATGATGTTATATCGGGTTAGGGGAGGAATAAGATGAGGACGGGTGAGTAGATATTCGATCCAAGAAATATCTTCACTCAAGTGGAGAATTTGTTTTTGAAGGAAGATGCAACAAGGGCAATAGTGGGTGTGGTTTGTAACTTGATCCAAGTTGAGAGAGTGGGGTAAGCAATTTGAGTAGGGTGAGGATGGAGGTTGTCCCTTGTTGCGTTGTGCAAGGTGCATAGCAAGGAGATCACTAAGGTCGTGGATTTGGTTGATCTCTTCATGAAACTTTTGCCTTTCCGTGGGAATGTGGATTTGGTCATTTGGTGGGAATGGATGAAATTTGGGTGTGTGGTTAGAGGTAAAGTTTGATGTTTGACCAAAGTGATGAGGATTTTCGATGGTTTCATTGAAGTTGGTTTGAGGTTTAGAAGTATAGTTTGGAATGAATGTGGATGTTTGGCCAACATGATATGGTTTGTGAAATGGTTCAATGGAATGAGCTTGAGATCTTGGAGAGTAGTTGGGAATAAATGAGGATGGAGGTGTTGGTTGTTTAGTCATACCATTTGTTGAGATGGACTTGTTGTGAGGGTGAGTTTTTCTTTTCCACCCGGGTTTTATGGTCATCCTTGCTAGCCTTGAGGTTTTTGGTTTTGGGTTGATGGGAGAAGACATAATGAGATGAGTGAGGATGGTGAGAAATGGGGTTATTTATAGTGGAGGATTGATTGTGATTTAAGGATGGATAAAATTGTTGGGGGTGATTAGGACAGAATATGTTTGTGAATTTAGGGAAGAGTAGGATGAAATGGGCTAGAAAGCAGAAAAAAGATTCTGTGAACTCTACCTGTAGATGGCCGGTCCCCTTAATTAGGGCCGGTCCCCTTAATAATTAAGGGGGCCGCCCGTCTGATGGTATTCAGAGTTCCAGAAATGGGTTTTTCTGCAGGAATAGGTAAGGAGGGCTATGTTTTGAGTTTTTGGTTTTAGGCAAGTCCCACTTTTTGAGGCAAGAAAGTATGTAATATATTAATAATTATGCATGCAAGACATATTAATTAAACAAGTAAGCAAGCAACAAATTATATCTAGCAATCAAGAATGTTAAAACTAGAAATCATGTAAGCAAGGATAATAGTAACAAAGGCACTAGAAACTAACAAGGAATTGGTGATGGAACAAATGTGGAGATGGGATTAGCAATTTTGTTCTAGTGTGTGCCTATATGCAACAAATGTGGAGATGTGATTGTTTCGACTCCTAAATGTAAAATTTCCTAAGAAACAATCCAAAGTCTCCTTGATTTGATTTTGCTCAATTTATGAATATCAAATATATATATTAATGATTTATATATATTGACAATTCATGTGAGATTTTATGCATGAAAGAAAAATAGTTTTTAGCATTATTCAACAATGCAAGAAAATGGTTTTCATGTGTTTTCCTAGATGTGAGAATGATTTGAAGAAAGTAGATTGGGTTTTGTATATAAATATGTTCATGCAAAAGAAAATGTTTCCCAATCTTTAAGTTTGTGCAAAACAGATTCCTAGACACAGATGAGAGGAAGGCAGAAAGGAAGAAAAAGAAAAAAAATTGTCAGACAGATGGCCGGTCCCCTTAATATTAAGGGGTCCCCTTATATAAATTAAGGGGGCCGCCCATCTGATGTACCAAAAATGGCAGAAAATTCAGTCAATTTGTTCCATCATTCCTAAGCCTAAACGTAAGTGGTTGAAGAGTTCGCGCTTAAGGGGTTTAGTGAATATGTCCCTATGTTATCTTCCGATGCAACCTTTTCTATAGATATGTTTCCTTTTTGAACATTATCGCGAAGGAAGTGGTGACGTATTTCTATATGTTTAGTCCTAGAGTGTTGAACGAGATTTTTACTTAAATCTATAGCACCTTTGTTATCGCACATAATAGGGACATTATCTAACCTAATGACATCAATCTACGAGAGCTTGTTTCATCCATAGTGCTTGTTGACATGCCTTTCCAGCGCTTACGTATTCGGCCTCTAGTAGTAGAAATAGCAAGAGCGGTT
Organism: Artemisia tridentata subsp. tridentata; assembly: GCA_021014915.2. Classification (NCBI taxonomy): domain Eukaryota; kingdom Viridiplantae; phylum Streptophyta; class Magnoliopsida; order Asterales; family Asteraceae; genus Artemisia; species Artemisia tridentata. Next base: position 241,507,065 of record CP139507.1, on the reverse strand, counting down.
TGCTTCTTCGAAAACCAAGATGTTAGGCAACATCCCATGAACGTGCAAATACCGCTAGTGCTCTTTCTATCCACGTAGTCTCCCGCATGATCCGAATCCGCATAGACGATGGTTTCTATGCCGGATCCCTTAGGATACCATAATCCTAAGTGTATAGTGCCTTTAATGTATCGGAAGATACGCTTAACCGCTTCTAGGTGAGAGGTTTTGGGATCCTCTTGAAAGCGAGCACAAAGGCAGACACTAAACATGATATCCGGTCTACTTGCCGTTAGGTATAGTAAACTACCTATCATCCCTCTATACTTAGTGTTTTCTACGGACTCACCTTCTTCATCTCTTGTGAGTTTTACTTCCGTAGACATCGGTGTTTTCATAGGCTTAGAGTCTTCTAATCCAAATTTCTTAAGCATCTCCTTAATGTACTTAGATTGATTAAAAAAATATTCCATCTTCTAATTTTTTTATCTGTAATCCTAGAAAGAAATTTAGTTCACCTATCATACTCATCTCAAACTCATCATGCATGATTTTGGCGAATTCATCACACATATCCTGACAAGTCGATCCAAATATAATGTCGTCGACATATATTTGGACAATGATGAGATTTGGGCTTTTCTTTTTCTTGAAAAGAGTGTTATCTACCATTCCCATGGAATAATCATGTTTAATAAGAAAAGCTTTTAATCGATCATACCAAGCCTTAGGAGCTTGTTTGAGTCCATATAAAGCTTTCTTGAGTTTATAAACATAATCAGGTTTTGCGAAGTCAATGAATCCTGGAGGTTGTGCCACGTATACCTCCTCATTGATAAAACCGTTAAGGAATGCACTTTTCACATCCATTTGAAATAACTTAAAGTCTAGGGCGCATGCATAGGCAAGGAGTATTCTTATAGATTCTAATCTAGCTACGGGGGCATAAGTTTCGTCATAATCAATTCCTTCTTGTTGATTATAACCTTGGGCAACTAACCTAGCTTTGTTCCTAGTAACAATTCCATTTTCATCCAACTTATTTCTATATACCCATTTAGTTCCTATGATGGTCATGTTCATGGGATTTGGGACTAGTTCCCAAACGTCATTTGTCTTAAATTGATTCAGTTCTTCTTGCATAGCACTAACCCAACTTTCATCTTTTAAAGCTTCATTTATATTTTTAGGTTCTATTGTTGAGAGGAAACAAAAGAAGTTATTTTTATCTTGAGCTTGTGATCTAAGAGTTCTTTGATTTAGGTTTCCTATTATATTATCTAATGGGTGTGATTTAGATTCCTTAACATTTACTATTTCGTTTTCTCCTAGTGTTGTATTTTCATTATCATCACCTAAGGGTTTAGTTTTACTAACCTCAATAGCTTCTTCTTCAACTAGGTCATCATCTTCTAGAGGCAATGTTTTAGGTGGTGGTGGAGTTTCATCAAATGTTACATTCAATGACTCTTCTACTTTCATAGTGTGTTTATTAAGTATTATATAAGCTTTACTATTTTGCGAATACCCTAGAAAAATTCCTTCGTATGACTTAGGTCAAATTTAGTAAGGTAATCCTTTGTATTGAGAACAAAAACATTTGCTCCCGAATACCCTAAAGTAATTTAGATTAGGTTTTCTACCTCTTAATAACTCATATGGGTTTTTCCTAAAATTCCCTAATTGAGACTCTATTTATTATATATGTTGATGTATCTACGGCGTGACACCAAAATTTTTGTGGGATAGATTGTTCATTTAGCATTGTTCTACTCATTTCTTGTAAGGAACGATTCTTTCTTTCTACTACCCCATTTGATTGTGGAGTGCGAGGAGCGGAGAAATTGTGAGATATTCCATTTAAATCACAATATTTTCCGAACTGCACTTCGTTATCAAATTCCCGACCATGGTCCGTCCTAATAGATACTATAGAACATCCTAATTTGTTTTGAATCATTTTACTAAATATTTCAAACTTATTAAAGGCTTCGGTTTTATCACTTAAAAATCTAGTCCACGTGTATCGTGAATAGTCATCTACAATTACTAAGGTATAACGATTACCTCCGTAACTCCGCACAGCGGATGGACCAAAAAGGTCCATGTGTAATAATTCTAGGCATCTAGTAGTGGAGACTATATTCTTAGCTTTGTGACTAGCATGTGCTTGTTTTCCAATTTTACAAGCATCGCAAAAATGTTGATCATATCTTAGGTTTGGCAAATTTCTAACTAATTCCTTAGAGGCTAGGGATTGTATTTGTTGCATATTTGCATGACCTAATCTCCTATGCCACAGTGTAGAGTTTTCATCTAAGGTTGCTAGACATATTTTATCTTCCGGTTTATTTCCTAGTTTCATGACATATACGCCACCTTTCCTAATTCCTCTACCTATGACCTTTCCGTCCTTAACTATTTCGCTATCTTTATCGGTAAAGGTAAGACCCTTGTACTAACAATTTTGTTAATCCGCAGTCATTTGTCGTACCTTTGCCAATGATTTTTCCACGCAAGTCACTACCGAAAATAACATTACCTCCGTTGTATGCCTTGTAGGAGGAAAATAGCTTGCGATTCCCCGTCATGTGCTTCGAGCATCCACTATCCTTAATCCATTCGTCGGGCTCCAAATTTATTCCTAGACATATTTCATCGGTTGCTTGAGCTACAAGACATTTTTCGTCATTTGCTTTGTCCGCTTCTTCTTTGTCGCTATCACTCCATGCTCCACTAACAAAGGCGCTTTGGTAATCATAACCGGGTGGCTTTGGACATTCGCCAACGAGATGGTTTGGGCTTCCACATCTAAAGCACTTTCTTTTCCCGTAGTTATCATTCCTATTTCTTTGAAGCGATCTTCTTTCATCTCGTGGTTGTCTTGTGAATCTTCCTCGTCTCTTGAAAAATTTCTTGAACTCTCTTACGGCCATTGCATATTCTTCGTCTTCACTATAGTCACTTGAATCGTCATCATCACTAAGTTCCTTTTTGACTTTTAGCGTAAGAGATTTGATTTGATCTTTCTTGCTCTTGACCGTTTCCGAGTCTCTCTTTATAATTTCTTCATGGACCTTCAAGTTTGCCGATAAGTTCATCAAGCGATAACGTCATCAAGTTCTTCGATTCTTCAATAGCCGTGACCTTCGCGCGCCATTTTGGATGTAATTCCCTAAGAAATTTCCTTACACAATTTTTGCTAGAAAAAGTCTCATCAAGTGCTTTTAAACTTGTGATAATAGTGTTAAATTTAGCAAATGCATTATCAATAGATTCCTCTTCAGGAATTGTAAATTGTTCATATTGTTGAACAAGAAGATCTATTTTGTTGTCTTTGACTTGACTATTACCTTGGTGAGTGATTAATAAAGAATCCCAAATTTCTTTTGCGGTTTGACACATAAAAATTCGTTCATATTCTTTGCGTGGTAATGCATTATAAATTACCATTTTAGCCTTTATTATTTTTTGCTAGTTTCCTTTTAAATCATCATTTTGTTTTTCAAAAGGTACAATTTCATCTATTTTAGTTAAAGGTATTTTGAATAGGGAAAATCACCATAGGTAATAAATGCCAAAGATCAAGATCTTTTGATTTCCATAAGTTTCGAATCTATTTTTCCAATAAAGAAAACCATCACTCTCGAATAGTGGTGGTCTTTGCATAGATTGCCCTTCTAAATATTTTTCGGATTCCATAGATCGTTTCAAGTTTTAAATACAATTTATTTTAAAAATCTTGTTTGACGTGGCTCTTGATACCAATTGTGGAAAACTAGAAGGGGGGGTTGAATAGTTTTACGTCTTTTTATTTATTATAAAAACTTTGTTTACTTTTAAAGACTTAGATTCGAATTTATGTGACTCAACTCTTGAACAATATGAACAAATATAAGTGATCTAAATTAACAATGCAAGTAAAGTAATGAAATGAAATGAAAGATAGAGATGGAAAGATCTAACCGCGAGACAAAGGATTTATAGTGGTTCGGCTACAAGGACACCTTCCTTGCCCTACTCCACTCCTCGAGCACCTAACTCGAGAGTTTTCTTCACTATATCAACAAGCTCCCTTATGGCGGAGAAAACCTTACACAACTTTCGCTTACACCAATTTTACGACACAAAGCTAAATGTCGAGTTCTAATCGTAGCTAGAACCAATCTCACAACTTCAATCACAACTTCTTCACGACTTCTTCACTACGGCTTCACAACTACTTCACGACCTAACACTACTTATGTACTCTTCTACTTCTTCACACCTTCACTACTTACACACCTCAACTTCTTCACAACTTCACAACTTACACACTAAACTAGCCTAACCAATTATGTTCACACCTATCTAACAAATATACACAACTTATACAAGTGAATGAATGATTTACAAAGTTTACTAAACTAACAACTTAGGTAACAAGATGATACTAAGTTGTAATACTTCTAGTCTTGATTGATAGAAGTATTCTTCTTTTGCACTTGGATGGTAGAAGCTTGGATCACTTAGAAACCAATGCTTAAGAATATATGATCAAAGGATTTAGAAAGATATAAGAAGAGATTTAGAACAGAAGGTTTGGGGTGCAAAAGGTGAGAAAAAAGTCCAGGAATGAACCAGTATTTATAGGCAAAGCTAGGGGGCTAGAGGAGCGGGGCGATCCCCTTAAATAGGGGGCCGGTCCCCTTAATAATTAAGGGGGCCGCCTTGTTAATTAAGGGGGCCGCCCAATCTGAACGTTGCCCAGCTTTGTCTTTTTGTTGGGAAGGTTTTTCTGGAACATTTTTGCCATTTTTGGTTGAAAATTTGAATTCATAAATTTATTATGGATTAAACATTTTTTTTAATTTCCAAAAATGATTTTATAAAAGATATAAAATGTTTGTGTCATTTTATAAAAAATCTAGTGATTAAGAAAAAGTTCCTTTGATCATATAATGCATTAGGCATTTGTTTATTTATACCTTAAGTGATTAAGTTGTGAAAATAGATATTTACAACTAAATACTTGTTTACGTCATAATCTTTCGTTTAATGATTTTACATTTTGTGATTATCAAAACGTAGAGATATCGAAAAATATTAATAACGTGTTTAGGCATTATTTATATCAACAAATTTGTAAAATTAGTTTTCTTTATTTCATATATGTTCGCATATCTATACTACTTTATAATATATTTGAGATATTCCAAAATGAAATACTTAATTATTTTTAAGACAACATACTTGCTTAATGTGAAAATGTGTTACTTTTGATATCAAATAAAACTACCAAAACTAATAAATACCTTGATCAATGATATATTACTTCTTGCAATAAGTCCTCACAAAATATCATGACTATTAATAATGATTATTAAAAACGTGTAACCGCATCCACACAAACAATTTCAAACCAGTTTAGTTTGAAGATATTTAGTTACTAACATAATATGTATGACATATTTAAAGTTATATTACACAATCAATTTGAAGATTTATACGACATTGGAGTTATTTGTGACCAATGTTACAAAGTCATATTACATATAATACAATTAACAATTACAAATACCAAAGTCTTCTTAATTATTCATCATCGTAAACTTCTTTAGTAACACCTTCTATAATGTTATATTCTCACTAGAAACATATAACATAACATATACTTGTTGGAAGATTCAATTACACGGGTACCCACTGCCGCAACGCGCGATTACCCGGCTAGTCTAATCTTTATATACAAGTGATCTAATCTTATTATTAGTCGACAAAATGTTCTAACTTATAAACATATAATTTTGATTTTCTTGCAAAGGAAAATCTCCTTTAAGGAGTACTTTTAGTTCGCTAACTATTTGCAAAATTGATTTTAAACATGTAAAAAGAATAACACTCCAATAAAAAACCGAAAAAGCCAAAAATTGAACCGCAAAAAATGAAAAATTGAAAAAATCAAACCGAACTTTTGGTACGAGGTTTGATTTTAAAAAACTTAAAAACCGAACTTCGGTTCAGGGTTTGGTTTTAGCAAAAAACTGCCCGAAATCGCCTAATGCTCACCCCTAAAATCAATTGTTATAAATATCTTTTATATATTAAGAGAAAAATGTTTTATGCTAATCTTTTTTTTTAATTAACCAATAAGAAAGCTCAATTTTATAATTAAACCCTCCTATTGGCCAATAAAAGTCAAATTGGCTTTCATTTGGTCAAATTCATCTAAAATTCATTCAACAAAGTATATATAAAAACACATGTGTCGATTTTGTAAATTAAAAACTAAAAAAAGGATAGGGTAACCAATAAAAATTTAGTACTTGAATTTCAAATAAATCATGTGGAGTTAAGTGTAAACTTATCAATTTTCATGTTTTTAAGTTTAAAAATTAAACAAACACCACCTTAGACTTTATACCTCTAAACTTTATATTTAAAAAAAATACAATATATATGTTGTTCTTTATAAATATTATTATCAGTATAGATTAAATTCATGTATATGCACGGGGTTATAAATATCAAAATGAAAACACGATTTATTGTGATATATAAATGAATATTCTACGTTGTACGTATACAAACAACTCATGTTATTCTTCATTATGAGTTGAAGTAAGGATACCGAGAAAGTTTTTATTTTTATTTATTTATTTATTTATTTATTTTCTATATGCGTTCAAATACGGCCAAAATTATTATTAACGTGAATATAAATATCAAAATGTAAGCACGGGTAATTGTGATACGAAAATAAAATATACGGAATTTTCCTTATAACAACGACTAATGTAATTCCTACTTAAAGTTTAAATAAGGATATCCGGAAAATGGTTTTTTTTTTTTTTACTTTATATTTTAACTTCATCAAAGGTCATTACGTGCTATTGAACATGCATATTATGCACACCATGATATCAATAGTTAAATTTAGAACAACAACATCAACCTCAATAGCATGTCAGTTAAACGAAGTCAAATAATTTATCAAACAAAATTACAAAAATCAACACAAAATATTAATCGATATTAATAAATAATAAAAACGTTAATGAAAAAACTTGTGCATAATTATTAGTTGTATTTGTATAACAATTACAGAACATTAAACATGACAAATTCTTATAGGCCCATATATTAAACTAAAATTTTTAAATAAATTTGATTCTTGTGTGATCCCTTTCAGGATTATATACAAGGACGAAGCTTATATATGGCAAGAATGGGTTGTGCCCCCCCCCCCCCCCCCCCCCCCACACACACACACAACAAATCTAAGATAACCAAGTTTTGTTTTTTGTAGTTTTGTATATTATTTCCAAAAGAATTAGTATAAATATAAAATAATTATAGGTTTGCCCCCCTCAAAATTATTACGACTACATTTGACCTTTCCAATAACGTTGCTCAAGCTCCATCCATGCATATATGCTAGTAATATGCGTATAAAGTAAATTCATCTCATTCATGAAAATAACATTGCTTATAGCTAACCTTTATAAGCTCTTCACAAATCATGAAAATAAGATGGTAACTTGCCAAAAGTGCACGAGTCTCTTTGATCACATTAGTTCTTATACTTGAATCCACGATAAAAACGACTAAACTTATTAACACAAACTATATGAACAAATTCACTTGTTAGAAGTGTTTGCAGCTGAGAAAGGGTAAACTTGTAAACTCAGCTCCTTACTCAAAATAATTGACAAAATCAGGCGTGAAGTGAGACAGTTTTTGGAGGATCCTAAAAAACGACTAATTGCTATTTTGAAAATCTTCATCATTATATTTGTCACAAATTTTGGTATCAATAATGGGTATGATTCAACCCTTGCGGTAATATCGAGATAGGGCACCACTTTTAGCGGGTGCTAGCTCCTTAAGAATATTAAAGAAGCGAAGAGAATTATTTATTTGACAACTATGCTTTTCATTAATGAATGATTCGGTATAAATACCGAATAAACCCTAACTTGTATCACAAATCGAATACAAGATAAACTCCCAAAACAAAAATACTTTCCTAGATAATGACTCACATGACTCTTTCTTAACATGACTCGAATACGACTAAATAAAAGATATTTATCCAAAGGCATATCATGTATGTTTTTAAATGCCTCTCCCTCTCTTGAAAATTACTAAAATGGAGCGGTCCCATGGAATAACTTTTGGATGATTGTAATTTGTAAAGCAAAACTAATTACTCTTGTCAAAACTAATTTCTAAATCATCTTCCTGAATACCTCTCCCTCTCTTGTAATGTTTAGTATGTTAAATTTTACGTTTAAATTATGAATAATAGATAAAGGCCACATTATTTACACAATAAGCTAAAACATTTGGATTAACTTAGTAATTTATGCTAGTAGATTAAAATTATAAGTTTGATCATTTCGAAGTTATTTAGTTTCATTTCTAATATTTAAATCATAATGATTACACGTGACTTTAGTTTTAGTTTACTTTTAAAAATGTCACACGTTAATGATCAAGACTAAATTGGATTGCTTTCGTTTTCATTTTACTTGGTTCATAATCTTACATTGAATATGTCTGCAACTTTGAAAAAAAAAACATTAGAAGTTTTCTTAAAACGTCATTACAGCTAAGGATACTCTTCAATCCTAAGTTTAGTTTCAAGAGCTAATCGACTATGTCTAGGATCGGGTGAGGAACTGCTGCACATTCACACTCAGTTTGTTGATTTACTATAGCTTCACAATCGGTCTCGAAAAGAATGTATATATTGATTATTCATTTGAAATTTGCATGAAATGATATGATGAATTACGCAAGAGTTTCATGGAATTATCACCTTTCCTTAGCGGAAGCTGAGAGATACTCAAATGTAAGAATAGCAACTTTCGACATGAATCCAAAATGAAAAAAAGGGTTATTGTTGAGTCTACGAATATGTGAGTTGGAATAGCCTAATACGACTAGAGGTGTGTGAGCCTATTGGGGGCACACACGCTAAAACATTAGAATACGTTATGTATTTCACGTAAAGAGTGACCCGTTTTGGACATAGAACGACTAGACAATAATCCTTGCTTGTCCTAAGGCCATAATCGGCTGAGTAGGAACTAGATGGATGTCTAGGTGCATTTGAATGAGATAATATTCAGGAAGTAAGAGTTGTGATAAGGATTGACTTAGTTTCATAGCCTTATCATGATTAGTGGAGTTTTAGGCTTATCATGAAAGGGTTTTTAGCCTTATCATGAGTGAGTGTTGAGGCTATATATACAATACCCTCTAGTCATTCCAAACCGTGTAAAACAATACCAAAAGTTCCTGTAACTCTTTCATTAATATACACCTACGTTCCATGAGGCATTGGTTTGTTTGACTTTTCAAACATATCAAGCCATAAAAGAAGAGTTAAATACTAGAATATTGATTCTTGAAGTTATTGGCTTTTTTTGTTTATACACATTCGAACGTATACATTTTTGTATTCGAATTGTGTTTTGGGTTTACGTGGTACACGGCTAGCACTCCGGGCGTATTTGTTTGACGTGTTTGTGTGAGCAACCGTAGAGGTAGTATATATTTACTACTTAGTTTCATTTGCGGGTGACTACAAGGGTTAGTTTTCGATTTAATTTTCTTGTCCCTTTTGTTTGTTTTATGTGTCTATTATTTGTGTTAATTCTAATAGCCAAACTAGATCCATATTCCGCTGCGTACTCGTAGTGTTAATTGGTTAACATGTTAATAAATCCCAACAGTGGTATCAGAGCCAACTCGTTTGGTGTATTTTGGGTTACACAAATTTAATAAACACGTGAAAAGGTTGCATGAAATCTAATTTAGTTATTTGTTTTATTTTTATTTTGACAACTATAATGCAATACTTGTCATTAATTAATAAAAAATAACAAGACACAAACAAAATTAATTAACGGTTAATTAGATACATAAAATAGCAAATTAATAGTTAATAAGTTTGCCATGTTATTTTATGTGTGAATTCCGGCTATGAGACCTACGCAATCAATTTTTTTTATGAATGTGGCGATCTAGGCACATGATGAAAACCTAGTGAGGGTCTTATGGTTCTCCTTTTGGGGAAGACTCGCGAGAGAACTCGGATTTTATGTGTTTAATTAATGTCTTTGTTTATGTTTGTGATTCCATATGTGCATAATTGTTATATGTTTTACACACCTAATTGCATGCAATATGGAATAATACATATGTGAAACCATGACATTAAAAGGGTATTAATTTACACGCCTAAATATCATGCTTAATATAACATGCTATTTGATTCGTGGAAAATTGTTTTTTGTAAAATTAATTTACCTAAATTATTGAAACAAGTTTTTCATGAAATTAAAAACTGGACGCTATGGACACTTGGGAAGTACGGCTCACCCACTGGAACAAACTAAAAGGGGGGTATAAGGAGGTGCGCACAGTCACACCTAAAGGATTTCCGGTCATAGCTTCGCGCTGACCTGGTCCTCCGCTTCCTTGCGAGTTCGACTGGAGCTACCGTGAACCATGATGATCACTACAGTGTCATTACTAAAAGTTTTTAAAATTTAGTGCTACAAAGTTGTTTTGCATGCTTCTTTGTACACGATTTTACCACATTTATGTGTATACCCTATGTGTAAATTTTAAGTCTATGCCAGCCAACCAATAACACGTGCTTTTGGCTTGACCTCTTTGGTCAGACCTTAGGGCCATTCCAAACCCATGGCAGATTTTGCTCATTGGTCAGACCTTTGGTGATATTTGCACGTTCTTGCTTGGTCGACTTATTTCGAGTATGCTTGGTCAGACCTTGGACCCGAGGCATAAGATGCGACTAAACATGCTCATGACATTATTACTTGTCTACTAATGTCTTGATCAGTCTCATAAGTCTAAGAGTTGCAGTTTATGCAATTAACGCTCGTCGCTTACCTCTTGCCCTACTTGTTTACACGCTGGTCAGACCTCCGGTAATAAGTGGGAGGTCAAGATGGATCTTAGTCTTAATTAGTTATTAATTGGGTAGTTAATTCTTTTAAGAATTTAATTATCGAAAATACTAACATTGAACTTTCTATGTTCTGATTAAAATTGTGTTGTTGCAACATAATTCGTAAACAAAGTTTTTTTTTTTTCTTCTTAAAAAGACACACTTGGTCTCTTTTCCTGGCAAGAAGAGTGAGACTTATTCCTATTTGTTTCTCCTTAGTTGACAAACTAAGATAGGATTAAAATTGTTAAACTCACTTATGATCTTTCATTACCCTTTTCCGGTATTGAAATAATTGAAAGATAAAATATTTTGTGTAACTAGAAAACATTTTTTGTCTATAGCTACCAAAATAAATGACATCTTGCACTTGTCACGATGTATGAGTTTAAACCGCAAAGAGTAAAGAAATTACTAGCATATTCGCTAGGTATTTTTTTGGACTCTTAATTATTCCTTATAGTGCTAAACACCCTTGGGGCTATGTAAACGATAAAGGAGGAATTGCATGCTAACTATTCAAGTTAAATGAATGCATGAATGGCTAGTCCCTCATCTACATAAGTAGGACTTCATATACTCTGTTCAATACCTAAGTACATTGCTACTTGTAGGCATTCAAAGAGAATAGGAAAGTGTATTAAATTGCAATATTTCTTTCTACTGGCAATGTAACACTTACAATGTTGACAAATCCAGTGGGAGCATTGCATTTTATTACTGAAATAACATTCCTGTAATGTTACCAATTTCAGTGGGAGCTACGAGATTTATTTCCTTGTTAGTTACCCATATCATTTCAAACTTGCTTTGAAATAAGTCATTACTTTCCGAAATGAACGACCATTTCTTACAGGATAATTGCATTTTATTTTATTAGATAACACGTTGCCTTTCTGCTGTTGCTTTCTGAACGTTATCTATAGAATAATAATCCACAAATCCTTATTAAAGGTTATGGTTCTAAAACTACTTGTAATATCTATGACATTATCATATTGTTTACACAATCAATCACATGTTGTTTGTTTTCATAATATGATGTTGTGCCTTACACAAGTGGGAGAAATCTCAAAGTGTGTGCAAGGAACAACATATCATTGGTTCTCTTGACCGCAAGGTAAGAAAGCTAATCCTTCTACTAGGACTTGAACACCCAAGATGTTTGTTGCCCTACTACATTCAAATGTCATGATATAGTGTAAAGATACTTCAACACTTTGACTACATGTTTTAGTCAATATAATTATGGTTAAATGATAATAATCATAATACTGAAGTATAATATTAACTTGAAATTACTACAGAACTCAAGAGTTTGCGTTCATGATTACTTTTGTTAGTATAATTATGTTTACATGTTAAGACATAATTATAAAGTCCTTGAATTAATCAATGACTTATAACATAAAGTATATAGTAAAATTGTTATGTTTTCTTGTTAACACATAAACATGAGACATTTGAATTATTCAAAGACTTATAATGTATTATTGACATGTTCTGTTTTCTTGTGAACACATGAACATATAATTCTTGAACAGTTCTGTCTTCTTGTGAACACATGAGCATAAGGTTCTTGTATTATTCAAGAAATATACATTATAGCATGCACTTGGTTCGAAAATACTTAATATGCAATTTGGCTCGACCCAATTGACAAGTATTTGGTCCAAAGAGAATTAAATTATCTATGGAATTCTGATATAGTTTCACAATTCAAATACTTATAGAATACCACATTATTATGGTATGTCTAATAGGTTGAAACAAACAATATTCATATTGTTTGATTCATGATAGCTTTAATTGCTCTGCCTCCAAAATCAATCAAGGTTAGAAAATTGCGTGTGTCATGGATATACTCAATATGGTTCAAACCTAGAAGGTATTCAAGACAACCCATGACCGAAACCCCTAAACCTTTAGGGATTTTTGGTTTTTCCACTCAAACCAATCGAATCCTAAACCCTTTTGGGTTTTGATTTTTCTACACTTCCTAGCTTGAAGATTGTAGTATCGGTGTTCCTCCTAGCTCAACGAAACACAAAATGGTTGCTAAGGTTTTCGGTTAAAGAGTGATACAAAATTAGGGTTTTGCTACAAACCTTAATTAGAGTTGTTGGAAGAAATTCCATTATGTCTTGATTTAAGTTCTGAATTTGTTAAAATCTTATGAAGCATTTTATTAACAATCTTGAGATGAGAACTTAAAATGTATTTTGTGGTTCCCAAATAAAGAACAATTTATTGTTGCTTAAATACTTAGTATTTAGAGAATTGTCTCTACTTACAAAAGTAAGTGGGAGCATCAACAAATCTTGAAAATATTCAAGAACAAATACATAACCTTCTAAAATCCACTTATTAATGTCATACTAAGGTTAAACATGTAAATGTTGACCGAAGTATAATGTTACTCTCATTCATAAATCTACAAGGATGCCTCATCACTTGATTGATATTTTGATATCAATGCTGAGGAATATAAGTTAATGGATCATTGAAAATCTGCTAACTGATAAGGTACATTATCACATCTTGAATCTGATAAATGTCTTAGAATTATGAATGATAAGATGCAGTCCTTAAAAGACAAATCAATGTTTTGAGCTTGATTTTTATTTTGCCTAACCGTTAACCTATGAGGTTGGAATAAGTTTCTTTTGAAGAAAGGCTCACAAGGACAAAATTGTATACATGTTAATGCATGGCTTATAATAAGAAGTTTTAATCCTACTCAAGTGATGCGTGGGTTTTGCAACCTTACAACAGGTTTTACCTCTCGAGGGATCTCAAGAGGCTTACAACCCCACCAGGCAGTGTACCTGACCGATGTAGTATAGTGTAGTGGTAAGTACGGGGGATTGATCGTTCTCCACAGGGAATAGTGTTCGTTAGGTGTGAAAGGCTACTCTAATTAGGTCTAAGGGTTGAGGAAGATTCTTTTTATGTTTTTATAATTTTATGAAAGCAAGTAAAATCTCGGGTTTTGAAGGAGTGGGCGGAATTAGTTGCTAGTCAACTAACCCAAATTACTACAAATGCAAATAAAATAAAATAACAAAAATGAAAAGTGGTGAGAAACTTATGTGTAGAGAAATGTGTTTACTTAGATTTCCTTACTCCCTAACTATCTTTTACCGGTTAATTAGTGTGTATTAGTCGCGTGGATGACGGGTGTATTCCTTAATACCATTCGTGGGGTGGCGTACTTACTTCCCCAAACTCTACAAGCTCCTACTTCACTCCTATGTCGAGCCGGCTAGGAAGCTCCTAACATGGGATCACTAGAATTCGCTTGTGCATTAAATACAACCATAAAAACCTTTAGTACGCGTTTGGTTCATGTTTCTTAAGACGTTCAAGCAAGTTACCGAATAGGAAGTTAGCCAGTTTTCTTAAGCCTAACATAGATAAACAATCATCCAATACAACTAACAACACACTAACAACCAATAATCAATAGTTAGGTTTCATTAGATCTAAGCAAACACAAGATAAAATTAGCCTAACATGTTAAACAAAAGACAAGCATAAGATAGAATCAAACAACACATAGACATATTGAATGATTAATTGATAACTTATCTTTCAATGAAACATGGAAGATCTCAGGGCAAAAAGCCCTGAAAAAGTAGCTAAAATCGTCTTAGGGTTTTATCCCAAAATTCCACACACTAAGCTCTCCCTTAATGACAAAAAATTAGAAAACTATATATAGACTTTGACATCTGACGGCGTCACCTTATGCATTGTGACGCCGTCACCTCGCCGCTTTTAGGGTTCCCGGATGACCATCTTGACGCCGTCCCTCTTTAGCTCTTCAAAAATCCATTCTGGCTTATCAAGGCTTGACGCCGTCGGACCTATAACGTGACGCCGTCCCCTTATGATTTAAGCCGTGACGCCCTTGATTTAGTTAAAGCGTGACGCCGTCAGAATTCTCATGCAAACTCACTGGCCCGTCATGAGTAAATTTCACATCCAACTTTTCTTGCCAAGGCATGACGCCGTCTGGAGTTAATGTTGACGCCGTCAAAGGTGACTTTCAGCACAATTTTGAGACTTTGCCGTTTTCTTCACTTTTATGCTCCAAAAACGTCCAAAATGCCTCCTTTTCCAGATTTCTCCTCAAAAGTACCTAAAATGACAAAAGGAACGATTTAGGGCAATATTTGATCAAATAAATACGATTTCGGGCTTAAATGACCCCTTAAAAGCGGTACACTTTTCGCCTCATCAAATACCCTTACACTTGAGATTTGCTTGTCCTCAAGCAAATGCGCTTTTATTCTAATCAAAATACAAGTTAGGGGTCATTTAATGCAAACATAAAAGTAATTACAACAAATAATCGTTCCACTTCAATCATAATAAGCACGGAGATTATATACTAGCACCTCACAAGTAGTGTTTAGATACTCACATCTCTCAAGTGTCATCAAAATAAATCTCATAAATGAAAACGGAAAATATCTCTCACTACCTGTCATAGCAAATAGATTACCATAGGCTTGGGAAAGGATCGAAAACCTCCTCCACTAGGCGTAAGCACCTAAGATAAACTATCAAAGAGGGCTTTTAAATGGGTTATAACGTTAGGTGTAGGGAAAAGGAAAACACGGTTTGGTTGGATAAAGGATATTTTACTGGTGGCGAGTTAAAGATCTTGATCAATTACATGTACTATACAACGTTGCTAAGCCAAGACTAGACTCGATCTTAAGCTAATGAAAGAAAATAACAAAACATAAACATAAAATAAACATAAAATGAAACGGGATGGTAGTCCGTATGTTTTTTCTACTTTTCTTTTTCTCATTTTTTTTTTGTATTTTTCTTGATTTTTTTTTTTTTTTTTTTTTTTTTTTTTTTTTTTTTTTTTTTTTTGTGCATACACTTTTACCCTACCATCCAAAATAATACATCATAGGGGCGTTGCATCCCCTTACACTTGAACTTTTACATAACTTTACAAATAACTATTCTAATGACTCGAATTAAGATAATTGAAAAACTTGGAGTACTTTTAAAACATTTAGCACATATGGGGGTAATAAATGATGTTCTTCCCCATTACTCCATTACACTAGTACTTTACCCATGAGTCCCAATCGTCCCAAAACAATATGTACAAGGATATGACTCGACTTAGCAACCATGTAATCAATTAGATAATTAACTTGGGTTTAAACAAATGTTGTAACAATAATGCACTAAAAATGAGTGCATACAAGGTAGGCTAAGGCGATTTGGGTGTACATTTAAGTGGGGTGTAACAAATTCTTCCTTTAAGTAAAATGCTTAAAGGTCGAAACGAAAAGATAGGCTCTGAGGGGTGTACTAGGGGTATCGTGTACTAAAAATGAGTACAACGCAAAGGGTGTGGGAGAATTACTTGACCAATGTAGCCAATGTAATTATAACAAAAACACAGGTGTAAAACAATGGGTTAATCCTAATGCCTCTTATCATGTAGTAAATCTAACTACACGAATGTAGTCTCACTTGTGGCCTTGGAATGGTCCTAACGCAAGTTCTAGAATCTAAGTGCTACCGGTACACACATCATAGCATAAATGCTTTTCCTACCAATTCTAGGGCGAACCTCACATATTTGGGGGTGGAAAAATTTTTTAGTGGTACGGTTTTTGTGCTAGTCATATAACTCCTATCCATGAGACGCTTATTAGGATCAAAGTTTCACTCCTATATGTTGTAAAAAATTTTAAATTTGGCACTAAAATTACCTTAACAAGTATTTCTCTCAGTTTTATTACACATCTACTATCAAACAAACAAAAATCAAGCGCAATAGTATTCTCTTAAAATCGTACTTTTACCCTCCCCTTACACTTAAGATGAACATTGTCCCCAATGTTCAAATGACAAATGTAAAAGCATAAAGTAAAAGAATGAAATCAAATACTCCCCTGATTCGCTCGTTGGATAATGAAATTACACGGTTAAATCTTCCTCCAAAGAGAATGTTGAAGCTCCATGACTAATGCATCGCCATAAGCTTGATTCAAAACATTTCCTTGTCCAAAATAACCTGTTGAACCTGAGAAAACAAACACGAAAACCTGCATAACATCGGCGGGATAAAATCTATATATAAGGATATAATGCTTGTGGAATGATAATTTTGCAGATTCCTGGAGATTATAAGTTGGAGATTTTAATAAAAACTTTTTATGAAAACAAAATTTTCAAAAATTTCTGGAAATTAAATCTGACGCCGTCAGGTTATAACACCTGACGCCGTCAGAAATGACCTGACAAAAATTCTTGTTTTAAGTTTCCGGAAAATTTCTGGAAAAACCTTTACCTTACTTCCTGGAAATCCTGCAAAACATCATTATGACTCGATACAAGCATTTGACTCAAACAAATACGAATATGTATGCTAACTTATTATTATTATGATTCATGTTCATATGTGTTCTAATAAACCAATTTAGATTTCCCTTACACTTATCTTTTGCAAAATACCTTTATATGTAGTTAAGACGAAGTTAAAAACAAAATAAAGCATTTTCACAAATTAGTTTTGAACATGAATCAATAAGAATAAAAATTAAACACACATACGAAGCAAATAAAACAAACACATAAACAAATGAACACACAAAGCAAATAAAATAAATAAAGCTTGGGTTGCCTCCCAAGAAGCGCCTTTCTTTATTAACGAGTCTTGTAGCTAGACTCAAAGTCACGCTACCCTATGTAAGTAAGCTCGTCATCAAGGACGTCTTTAGGGTTAAGCTTGGATTGAAGTTTCCTATTGGTCCGCTCAGTACGATATGTCTTTTCAAACTTCTCTCCATCCGGGTCATACAATGTCATCTTGATATGCCATGACCCATCTCCATCATTGGGTGGTTTATCCCAATTCCACTTATGATCATCTTCCTCACAAATCCACTTATTCATTCCTAGGTTAATTGGCAAAACTCCTAGGAAATCAATCATCCTTCTAAAAACTAGAGGGTCTTCAAATGGATCCAATTCGGTGTCCCTAGCCAAGAGTTGCTCTACCGAATGCGTTCGGTTAACAAAGTCCTCTTCTAGGTAAAATGGGCGTTGGGGTCCTATGAAGTCTCTATCGATCCAAGGTCCATATCTAGATGGTCTCCTATTTAATTCTAACCAATGGGGTGTCGGTTCCTCACTAGTATCATAGGCATGTTTCTTAACATCATAGACTGACCAAGTATCCCCTTCTCCTACCGCTATCTTGGATTCCTTACAATCAATCATAGCACTAGCGGTCGCTAAAAATCCTCTACCTATCAACAAGGGGCATGTAGGGTCGCTAACCATATCAAGGACGTGGAAATCGGCTAAAATGGTTAGTTTTCCAATGTGCACTAACACGTCCTTAACTACTCCAACCGGGTAAGCAACACTTCCATCCGCTAAGCCTATTATCACCTCGGTTTCTTCAAGTTTTCCAAGTTTTAGAGAGGTGTAGAGAGGTAACGGAAGTAGGTTAAGGCTTGATCCAAGATCGGCTAATGTATCATAAGCCTCCGAATTACCGATCTTGCAAGGTAGAACAAATAAGCCCGGATCATCTAACTTCTTAGGTAGATTGTTTTGAACAAAGGCGGTCCCTTTTTCGCCTAACTTGAGCTTCTTCTCATCCAACACATCAACAACCGGACTTTCAAGGTGGAGCTCCTTGAATTCTTCGTCAAGGTTTTGAGTGGGAGGTGTTTCAACTATGTTGTTGACCAATTTGGATGTCATAACTTCTTGGTCATTTGGAATGATTTGGGTTTGTTTGAAACACGTGCTCATGGAATTGACCGAATAATATTGTGGACAAGAACTAGGGGACGAAACCGATGAAATAGCGTTGACGTTTAGTTTCGGGTTCTTGACCGTGTTGCTAGGGAGTGCTCCCATTTCTCGGTCATTGAGGGCTTTCAACAAGGTGTCAATCTTGTCGGTCATCTCGCTTTGTTTCTGTTTGAAATCGGCTTCAAACTTGGCTAAACGAGCTTCTTGAGATGCCATAAATTGAGACATCAATCCTTCAAAGTTATTGGTACTACCATTGCCGGAAGGATTGTTGTTGAAAGTACGGTTCGAGTTGGAACCGCTTGATTGGAAACGATTAGGTGGGTTGGAAGAATTGATTTGTTGTGAGTTTTGGTTTTGTTTCCACCTAAGGTTCGGGTGATTTTTCCATGAGGGGTTGTATGAATCACCATAATGGTTTGGCTCGGGCTTGAAAGTGTACCACTTGTCTCCCGCTCCGTCGGTACGCGAGGATGCGTAGTCCACAAAAGCTTGTTCGGGGAGTTCCATGCAATCACGAGTGTCGTGGGGACCACTACATAATTCACATGAAGAAGTGATTTTGTTCACTTGGCTTGAAGGTTTAGGAGCCTCGTAGGATTTCATGAGAAACTTGACTTGGTCTTCAAGTTCTACGATCCTACGGTCGGAAGTGCTTGAATTGTTCAAAGGCAAAGATATTGCCTTGACCGTTTTATTCAAATCGCGGGGATCACTCCAACTTTCGTTGTCATAAAGAGCAAGATCCTCTAGGAGAGCCCATGATTGTTCCGCACTTAGATCACGTAGCTTGCCACCGGCCGATTGGTCAATGGTTTGCCTCGTGGAGAGATTGATATGGTCATAGAAGATTTGGACTTGGAGCCAAAGTTCTATGCCATGGTGAGGGACTTTTTGGAGTAAGTCCTTGAATCGAGTCCATGCCTCGTAGAGAGTTTCGCCTTGACGTTGTTGGAACATCAAGATATCATTCCTTAGCTTGGTAGTTCTTCCCGGTGGGAAAAACTGAGCAAGGAAACGAGTGGTGAGATCATCCCAAGAGGTAATGGATCCTGCGGGTTGACGTTCTAGCCACTGACTAGCTTGGTCCCGCAAAGAGAATTGGAAGAGACGCAATCGGGTCGTCTCTCGAGTGGCAACATCAAGGTCTATAGAATCAACGATTTTAAGAAAGTCCTTGAGATGTTGATTAGGATCTTCAGAACGAAGTCCATGGAATGCGCATCCGCTTTGCACCAACCGGATGGTGTCGGATCGCAAGGGTGTGATATTGGCTCCTTGAGTGAGCTCAATGGTATTTCGATAGCCGTGGTGGCTAGGACGGGAATACTCTCCTAAAGTACGGGCTCTAGGAGGTGGTGGTGGTTGTTGTGGTGGTGGGTTGTGTGGGTTAAGGATATTACCATCTTCCATGATGTCGGACGGTAATGGTTATGAACAAAGACACGAAGAAAATAGATAGACTAAAGAAAACCTAGAAAAAGAAAATAAAAATCTCACTAGAAAGGAATCTAGTGAGTAGACCTAATAGAAATAAAAATTCAACCTAAACAATAACTATTCCCCGGCAGCGGCGCCAAAAACTTGATGCGTGGGTTTTGCAACCTTACAACAGGTTTTACCTCTCGAGGGATCTCAAGAGGCTTACAACCCCACCAGGCAGTGTACCTGACCGATGTAGTATAGTGTAGTGGTAAGTACGGGGGATTGATCGTTCTCCACAGGGAATAGTGTTCGTTAGGTGTGAAAGGCTACTCTAATTAGGTCTAAGGGTTGAGGAAGATTCTTTTTATGTTTTTATAATTTTATGAAAGCAAGTAAAATCTCGGGTTTTGAAGGAGTGGGCGGAATTAGTTGCTAGTCAACTAACCCAAATTACTACAAATGCAAATAAAATAAAATAACAAAAATGAAAAGTGGTGAGAAACTTATGTGTAGAGAAATGTGTTTACTTAGATTTCCTTACTCCCTAACTATCTTTTACCGGTTAATTAGTGTGTATTAGTCGCGTGGATGACGGGTGTATTCCTTAATACCATTCGTGGGGTGGCGTACTTACTTCCCCAAACTCTACAAGCTCCTACTTCACTCCTATGTCGAGCCGGCTAGGAAGCTCCTAACATGGGATCACTAGAATTCGCTTGTGCATTAAATACAACCATAAAAACCTTTAGTACGCGTTTGGTTCATGTTTCTTAAGACGTTCAAGCAAGTTACTGAATAGGAAGTTAGCCAGTTTTCTTAAGCCTAACATAGATAAACAATCATCCAATACAACTAACAACACACTAACAACCAATAATCAATAGTTAGGTTTCATTAGATCTAAGCAAACACAAGATAAAATTAGCCTAACATGTTAAACAAAAGACAAGCATAAGATAGAATCAAACAACACATAGACATATTGAATGATTAATTGATAACTTATCTTTCAATGAAACATGGAAGATCTCAGGGCAAAAAAGCCCTGAAAAAGTAGCTAAAATCGTCTTAGGGTTTTATCCCAAAATTCCACACACTAAGCTCTCCCTTAATGACAAAAAATTAGAAAACTATATATAGACTTTGACATCTGACGGCGTCACCTTATGCATTGTGACGCCGTCACCTCGCCGCTTTTAGGGTTCCCGGATGACCATCTTGACGCCGTCCCTCTTTAGCTCTTCAAAAATCCATTCTGGCTTATCAAGGCTTGACGCCGTCGGACCTATAACGTGACGCCGTCCCCTTATGATTTAAGCCGTGACGCCCTTGATTTAGTTAAAGCGTGACGCCGTCAGAATTCTCATGCAAACTCACTGGCCCGTCATGAGTAAATTTCACATCCAACTTTTCTTGCCAAGGCATGACGCCGTCTGGAGTTAATGTTGACGCCGTCAAAGGTGACTTTCAGCACAATTTTGAGACTTTGCCGTTTTCTTCACTTTTATGCTCCAAAAACGTCCAAAATGCCTCCTTTTCCAGATTTCTCCTCAAAAGTACCTAAAATGACAAAAGGAACGATTTAGGGCAATATTTGATCAAATAAATACGATTTCGGGCTTAAATGACCCCTTAAAAGCGGTACACTTTTCGCCTCATCATCAAGCAATTGACTTTGATTAGATTTTTCTTATATACATGCATTAATTAAATAAAGATAATTAATTGTCATACATGTTTCCTTGAATGTGGAATATGGCAATTAAGTTTTATAACTCTTTCTTTAATGATTACCTTTTGCGAGGACGATGTGTAATCAAAAGGGTTATGAGTCTATATAATCTTTATGTAGTATACAAGTTTAAGCAATCCAAGTTTGGATTGGATCATGCATCTAGGAGCTGAGATCTTGAATTTAATTACAATATGATTTTGATTGAATTAAGATAACTCCTTATTACATCTGACATTAAGTGGGAGCACTATGTTTTTCCTTAAAATTCATATGTTGTATAACATATTGAAGATATCATTCCATTTAAGCTAGAGTTTAATTCTTAAGCTTGGAATGAAACTTCACTTAAGATTTAGGGAATAGAACAAACAACCTTGGAATAAATGTTTATTTGGAATAAAAATATGCTGAAAATTAAGTCCAACACAAATGCAATATATCATTCAAGCAAGTCTTAAATGGTATATTTCACTTGGAATAATTTATTACATGGATGGAAACCTTATGTTTTTAAACTAAGGATTTGTCATGTATATATTATATTGTGTATAAGACTGGTTGTTACTTTTGCACTAGAGCAAGATGAGCTGACAACAACAATATCTAATTGAGAGTATTTAGATTATTGTTAAT
Organism: Artemisia tridentata subsp. tridentata; assembly: GCA_021014915.2. Taxonomy (NCBI): domain Eukaryota; kingdom Viridiplantae; phylum Streptophyta; class Magnoliopsida; order Asterales; family Asteraceae; genus Artemisia; species Artemisia tridentata. Next base: position 241,484,515 of record CP139507.1, on the reverse strand, counting down.
ACAGATGTTTACGAATTATAAAGCATAGTGTTGTATACGTACAATGATGCTAGAGGATAATTAAAACTAGTTAAAGTAGGATTTTATCATTTATGATAAATCTACTAACTAGATATGCTCAACGAAGAGCATTGTTGCATTACACATTAAGGAATAAAGAGTACTTTACATTTAAGAAACTGTAAAGATGATTGTCAGTATGTCGTTGACTTCTAATACCTTATGCAAGGTAGGGCGACATCTCCATACTAAGACACTTGCAATAGTATGAGCATATGAGTTAAGACACTCATCATATATCTCAAATCCCTCACTATATGTGAAATTTGAAACTAGTATTCGGAAAGTTTATTCAGATGACTATTTAGTTTACTTGTAAAGAAAAGTTGAGAATGTTGGAAACATTAGACTTCAATTTACTAATTAGTCTCATGCATATCTGTTTATAGTATTTGGATAATTGGGATTGTAAGACAATTTTTACTTTATGATGAATAAAGATACTTGGTATTTGTTATTCATTCATATAATAATTGTTATCCTATATTTGCATGTTTAATCCTTGAATGATTTTATCATTCTAAATATGTCCATTGTCGGTTGACAATATGGGAATATTGTTATGCAAGGCAAATGTGAGTGTTGGTTATATTCTATGAGAATGTGGATTGTTCCCGCCAAACTCATATGTATTCACAAGGGATGCATATTGGATACCCCAACTTCAAACATTTACTTTTGGATCCTTGTCATGAGTAAAATGTTGAAATGGTTTATTAAGTCATCCTTAGACTTGAGATACAAGCAAGTTCTGTTATGTGTGAATATCACTTTTGTAATTATATGCCAAACGCTGTCCTGAAAAAGGTAGTTATAAAAGCTATTTTTCGGAGTGATGTGAAGCAGCATCCACAACACTTGTAGTCAACAAAGGATTTGTTACTCCACTTGATATGTGCAGAAAGATACCATGGGCCCTCTCCAGAATTAATCAGATAATTGTGTGGCCGCACCCAAAGGGTAATTTAAGATGATTCTTAATTACATTTGGTATGTCTGAATTAAATTCTATAACGAGAATCTAAATGGTTAAACTATATGGAATGAGTAAGGATCCATATCCATGGTTTAACGGTATCTATAACAAAGGATGATGAAAGCAAGACATAAATGACCATGCTACTGAGAATGATTTATGAAACTACATCTCAGACACCTTTAGTTTAAATAACGAGTGAGAGCGTTGCTAGACGTTTCCGTCGTTGGTATTTGTGCTATCTGCTACTCCAACTCCCAAGTGGGAGCTGTTGGAATATGTGAGTTGGAATAGCCTAATACGACTAGAGGTGTGTGAGCCTATTGGGGGCACACACGCTAAAACATTAGAATACGTTATGTATTTCACGTAAAGAGTGACCCGTTTTGGACATAGAACGACTAGACAATAATCCTTGCTTGTCCTAAGGCCATAATCGGCTGAGTAGGAACTAGATGGATGTCTAGGTGCATTTGAATGAGATAATATTCAGGAAGTAAGAGTTGTGATAAGGATTGACTTAGTTTCATAGCCTTATCATGATTAGTGGAGTTTTAGGCTTATCATGAAAGGGTTTTTAGCCTTATCATGAGTGAGTGTTGAGGCTATATATACAATACCCTCTAGTCATTCCAAACCGTGTAAAACAATACCAAAAGTTCCTGTAACTCTTTCATTAATATACACCTACGTTCCATGAGGCATTGGTTTGTTTGACTTTTCAAACATATCAAGCCATAAAAGAAGAGTTAAATACTAGAATATTGATTCTTGAAGTTATTGGCTTTTTTTGTTTATACACATTCGAACGTATACATTTTTGTATTCGAATTGTGTTTTGGGTTTACGTGGTACACGGCTAGCACTCCGGGCGTATTTGTTTGACGTGTTTGTGTGAGCAACCGTAGAGGTAGTATATATTTACTACTTAGTTTCATTTGCGGGTGACTACAAGGGTTAGTTTTCGATTTAATTTTCTTGTCCCTTTTGTTTGTTTTATGTGTCTATTATTTGTGTTAATTCTAATAGCCAAACTAGATCCATATTCCGCTGCGTACTCGTAGTGTTAATTGGTTAACATGTTAATAAATCCCTACAAAAAGGGTTATGAGTGAGTCTACCAAACCGTCAAGGCGTCAACCTAACCCGCCAACCCAAACATGCACGTCGCAAATTATAACCAGTGGCGAAATGTGGATTGTAACTCATGAGGTGCATTTTATCAAACTAAAGAATACTCTTAACAGAAAAGTTTGGGATGAGATATGTTTCAATACAAATCGGTGTGTTACATAATTTTACATTAAACAAGAGAAGTCCATGTAGTTTATGTGCACTCCTGGCAACCCCTCGGCTCGCTTCTGATTATAACCCCTAAATCCATGTAACATATACATTTGAAAATAGAAAAATATATCATCATATCCACTGTAACTCCTTTTCATAAAAGAATAATCATGACAAGAAAAACAAGAAGACGTGACCTAATTACTCAGTGGAGATTAACGAATGGTTTGAAATAATATTTTCAGTAAACTGAATAATTTTCGGAAATAAAGAGCGGCTTAGATAAAAAAAAAAAAAACTTATAGTCTAGTTTGCTCAAAGTTACGCATCGATTTCTTGCTAATACTAACTACTGATATGATTTTTTTTCACTTTCTGCTTTTCGTTTGGGTATGTAAAATTTTCACTTTAAACCACCCAGCGGCAAGGTGGTCAAGATGGTAAAGTTTGTTTACTTTTATCACTAAAATTTGAAAATAATGTTTGGCGCAAATAAACCCGAAAAGTGTTTTTTTCGCAAATTAGTCAACCAAAAAATCCAAACTGATATTAGTAGTCATTTAAGAACGGATCTGGATCATGAAATGACCCCCCTTGGTTTTGACGCCGCTTGCTAGTCCGTGTAACATGTGAGTACACACTTGAATGGACCCTGAGTGTGTAGGAGATGATCATAGACAAATGATGTTTGTCATTGAGTAAGGACCTTGATTATCATACATGTTGAACAACTTTATATCATTACTCAAGAACCTTTTATAACAAACCGATAACATCCTTAACTTCTTTCAAATGGATATCGTGGATATGATCGCTATGATACTTCCAAAAATTCAGGCAAGGTTACTATTCACACGTGAAGCTACAGTGGATCCTCTCCTATAAAAGGTCGTCATAAAAAAGTAGGAATGCCACCAATTCCACAAAAACGAAAAAGATATTCAACACAGCCTAGGCTTGTAGCTGGAGTGTCCTTCTGGCTTATCGGATTTGACATAAAGTGTACTGATCGGTCATTTCAACGTCTTGGGAAGGAACACAAAATTTTCTTTCCAAGAGTTTTTCTACTAAACACTCTTTGCGAGTGATCCCACCCGCTGGCCAGCATCAGCTAAGAAGTATGTATTTCAAGTGAACCGGACGATGTCTAGGGCTTGAGCTTTTCGTGAGAATCGCTTGTTGGCTTATTGTTAGCGAGTCTTTTTGACCTGTCTCCTTTATGTGGAGGTGGTTTTCTCTCTTTAACAAGGAGTGGACTTCTTACTGATTTTATTAATGAGTGACATACTTGCTATTTCTTGGATTTTGAATGTTTCATCAACATTTCTTACTTGTTTCATTCTCCGTGCGGTTTTTTGTCACTAAAACATTCATATATTTTTCCAAACATCCATAAAGGTCGCGGAAGAGATGATTTGTTCGTGAAGTACCCCTGGCTTGGTGTTTGAATGTTGTCTTTCCTTCATCGTCTATTGCCATATGAATTTGATAATAGCCCTCGCAAGCATCTACAAGGCATTTGAAAGGGTATCCGCAAAGGGACTCTTCTTTCCAATCTATTCTTCGTAGCGGGTAATCATTTTTTGGGTATGACATGTTCAAATCTCTAAAATCTACACATATTCTCGCGCTGTCGTCGTGCTTTTTTACCATTACCGGATTGGCTAACCAACTGTGGTAACGTACTTCTTTCATAATACCGGCGTTAACAAGCTTTTCTACTTCTTCTTGTATCGCCTTGCTTCTTTTTGGCACTTGACCTCGTTTCTTTTGTCTGACCGGGGTGCACCCTTTTCGTACATTCAGATGGTGTTCCGCCATGTGTCGCAGAACACCTGTCATGTCCACTGGACACCAAGCGAACACGTCCAAATTTTTCTTGAGCAAATCACATAGTTTTTTCCGTCCTTCGTCCGTTAAGGTAGACCCTATAGTCACCGTTCATTCCGGATGTTCTAGGTGAATTGCCACTTTGATTCGTTCCTCCATTGGTTGTTTGTCGATGGGAGGCTGCCTTCTAGTTCGGAAACCATTTTGCATTCAAATGGAACAATCCTACTGCTCTACAAAGTGAGCACTCCTCCTTCCACTGGGAATTTTAGCATGCCATGAGCTGTTGATGCTACAGCTTGTATCTTCCGGACCCCTGGCCTCCCTATGATTCCGTTGTATGGTGATTGTGACCTTACCACAACGAAATTCATCCATGCGGAAGTCGAGTGGTCTTCATCTTCAATTTTTACCAGTAGTGATATTTGTCCCATTGGCCATGTGACCTCATCGCTAAACCCGATAAGAGGTACTGTGGCCGAAACGATTTGGCCTCTTATTTCTGGCCGGAGCCTTTTAAAGCAATGCTCATATAGTATTTCGAAGGCTGACCCTCCATCCACATACATACGGTGTATGAAGTGGCCTCTGATTTCTGCTTCGATAATCATTGGGCCTTCAGTCCCTTCATCAGCTCCTAAAGGTGGGAATGAGATTCTAGGGTTAGGGGAAAAACTTTGGGTGATTTTTTGCCTAGCTACTTTCTGCCAGGTCCGTACCATTAGAATTGCTAGTGCCTTGTCCTTTCCGGACGTTTCCCCTTTCTTAGCTGTCTTTGGCTGATCCTTCCCATTGTTTTGCTTTAGCTCCTTGATTACATGTGACAATTTTCCATTTTTGAGCAGCTCTTCTATTTGCCTTTTCAGGTGCATGCATTCGTCCGTGTTGTGTCCTACCTCCCCATGGAATTCACAAAACTTGTTGTTATTCATTTTTTTTCAACCGGAGTTGTCATTGGAGGTGGAGCTTTAAACTTTGCCTTCTCTAGAGCCAGAATCTCTTTCGGAGATTTAGAAAGGAGAGTGAACCTGTCAGGCTTTCTCTCCATCCTATGCTGACTTTTAAATCCTCCTTTCTTAAAATTCTGCCTTTGTCCGGCCTCCTGTTGTTTCCATTGCGGGAGTGATGTCTTCCGCTCCTGGTTTTCGGCCGCCACTTCCCCCCCTGAGGAAGGATGTGGTTACCTTCATCTTTTCATCTATGGATTTTGGGATTTTGTCATGTAAACGTTTGATCAGCTCTGGGTTAGTTATCCCATGCATGAATCCATAGATTTTTAACACCTCGGTACACCCTTCACATCTCTGCTCTCCGCCTTGAATCTTCGCACGAAGTCTTCTGTTGATTCTCCTTCCCCTTGTTTAATATGATGCAGCTCCACATGATCCTTAATACATTTCTTCTACTGAAGGAAATTTTCCAGGAACGCTTCTTTCAAGTCGTTGTAGCTATCTACGGATTCTGGAGGGAGATCGTCAAACCAAACACTTGCGAACCCAGTTAGTGTAGAGTTAAACATGTGGCACCAAGTTGGCATGGCCCAGCGCTCTACTTTAGCTGCTGACTGAAAGATCTTGAGGTGATCCTCCGGATCTTCACTTCCATCATATGTTTTGACATGACTTGGCATGCGAGTTCTTTTTGGCAGGTCAAAATAACGAATACGAGGAGTGAACGGATCAGTTTCCTTACATACCCATGATCGTGCTAGGTCGTCATCTTCAATGCTCGACCTTTGTCTCTTCGACCTTGACCTCCGATGTCTACCGCCACTGCCTTCTCTTTCAGACAACTCGTCTATTCTTCGAGAGGATGCTCTATCGTCATAATGCCTTCCGGAGTCCTGCGAACGGAAACCCTGATAACAGCTTTCTTCCCTTCCTCCGCCACTACGGTAGGACTGCTGCCTGGAATCCCGTGAGTATGCGGTGCGCTCTTTTCTCTATCTCCCAGCCTATTGAACACGACTTTTTCCAATCTTCTGAACACCTTTTCTCTTTACAGACCTTTCTCCCTTGGTGATCTTGATCAGCCGCCCCTATGATTAGGGCTTCCGGACACGCTTCGAAGTCACTTGGCTTCGATTTTCTTCCTGAGATCCTTTCTTCTGTGAGGTGTTCCGGATTCGGAATGTTGCGAAATTTCCTCATAGGTGAGGCAAGCTTTTATTTCTTTAAGCTTCTCCTGCTGCATCTACTCTTGATGAACTTTCTCAGCTATGATTGGCAACAACTGGTGGTAGTGCTTGTCACAATACTCTTGAAGAGCTGTGTCAGGCGTGGACCTACCTTGATCTTCCAGTGTTGTTTCTTTTTCCCTTCCTATCGTATTCCGCACGGCGGAAGTGGGCACGGAAAGAGTGGGACCTGAATGAGTGCTCATGGCGAGTATTTTCAAGAACGTAGTTGTGTACTTGTCCCACGGATGGCGCCAACTTGTTAGTGCAAAATGTGTGAGGGGTATTGAGTTGGGTTAGAATTGTGTATTGGGCTGCTCTAATGGGCCGCTGATGGGCTATGCTTGCACTATACCAAGTAATGAAATGATTCCCTTCACAAATGAAAGTAAACCGGTAGCCTTACCTTGGGGACGGATGTAACACCCCCAATTTTGTGATACGCAATGGAATTCAAACTGGGTGTTACTCGACGGCACAACAGTCATAATAATAGAAAACGATCTCTAACTGAGTCATTTTGAAAGGAATTATCATTCAAATTATATAAATATCAGAGTTTACAAAATGAGGTCCCAGATGGTTCCATGTTTAAAAATACATCAAATGAGTTTTTGAATGATAATAAAATTTATAGCCCTCTTGAATATCCGTGCTCCTCCGTGCCAGCCTCGTTCATTATGGACCTGAAATACATGCTTAAAACTGTCAACACAAAGGTTGAGTGATATTCATAGAGTTTGTTATGGAGTTGAACACAATATGTTGGTAGTGTGAGCTATAGACTCACACTCATGGTTGGAAAACAAAACGGTTATTATTATTCACTAATCTCATGTAACCAATACGTTAACGTGTGCCAATATCGATCGGCTGAGTGCCCCGGTAGGTACTTTGCCAACATACCTAAGACTCAAATATAGTGCGTTTGATTACCGGACCCAGTCAATACAAACGGGATTCGTCAATCCCAATAGGCCTATTCACTAATATTCGCGCTCACTATCCTAGTGATTAAATGGTTCATGATATGGGGACTTTGAGTGGCAATGATGGTACTTAGTGATAATAAAACAATCAGATAGCATACAATTTCAAAGCATTGTGTTTGGTTAAAATAGCATGTATTCCCCCCAAGGGTTTGTAAAACAATTAAGTAATAGAAAGTGGGGCTATGAACTCACCGTGAGTTGGATGGTGTTTTAGTGCTTCAATGAGTTCGATGGATAAGTCGGGAAACCTCTAAGTGCAACCTACAATAGAATGTTGCGACTTAGGTTTGGAATAAAGTCTAAGAATACAAAGACGTACATGTATATGTCTTGCATATGGTTTATGAAACATGTTTTGTTTGTATATCTCGTACTACTGTTCGGGCCATCATAATTCAGAGGTCATGCAGTAAACGTTCGAGGAGCTAGGACACTTTAATTCGTAAATCCAGCAACTCGTCGATCCATTTACCCAAATGAATCCCCTCACATGAAGCTCCCTAGTGTTGTAGTATTCGATAGAAAATATATTTTGCTTATTTGATTATATGACACATTAAGAGTTTATAAATACAATAAATAAATTAACAAAGTTTATAAGTATTTAAAGTATATAAATACTTACCTTAATATAGAATGCTTGAGTATTATAGAAAAAGGGAATATAATCAGAGCTTCGACGTAGAATTTGTATTCTTCAAAAACCCGAGGCTACTTGAAGATTATAACAACGCCTTCTTGAAAACCCGAAGCTATTTGAAGATAATAACAAAGTCTTTTTGGAGACTTGAAGTTATTTGAAGATTATAACGACGCCTTTCTTGAAAACTCGGAGCAAAGTAGATCAAACTCTAGCTTTTGCTCAAGAACGCTTGCACATTCTTGAAAGAAACTTGCTAAAATAGCTAAGAATCGCCTCTGGGTTTAAGGACTTTAGAGATAAAGAGTGGGTGGTGCAGGAAATTGTGAAGGCTTAAGCCTTGTATTTATAGGAGAATTTCCACCGAGGACTAATTGTGTAACTTTTCTGCTTTTCGTGTTCGGGACTTGTTTAGGCTAGCAAACGTTTGATTCAAGTTACGAAAATTACGCCGTTGCGTTTAGAATAGTTTTTCCAACAAATGAGTATATAAAACGAGAAATACTTTTACAGGGGTCATTATTGAAACTTTTGTGTTATTATGGTTCGGGACTTATTTAGGCTCGATAACGATCGATTTAGGACACGAAATTAGTACCATTGTATTTAGAATAATTTTTCCATGAGAAATGGGTATTTACACGACTAGTGAATTTCTGAAAATATCTAGATATTTTGGATGAATAGTGTTTAGATATTTATCTTGTGTTTTACGGAGTGAGTTTTGGTTCCGTTAATCGTTAACCGTAAGTTGTTAGGCCACGAAACGTAAAATCGGGTATCGTAAAAATACGAAACTTGTAGGAATGATTTAACTTATCATTATACTCCATAATAAAATATAAAATGAGTGGTAAGTTCCATCGGGTTTCTTAAACCCTGTTAAAACTGGAAACGCGGGTGTAAAACGTGTAATACGTAAAACGTACGAAAGTTGCGTAAAATTGAAAAAAGTAAAATGTAACTTTTCTAATATGACGATAATGAATTAAAATGGCCTATAATGTCTAGACTGGGCTCAGTCTAGTGTCGGTTGGTGTTAAACGTCTTTTAGACCTAAAACCGTAAGCCTAAAAATCAAGGAATGATTTATAAAATCAAAGAATGATTTTATGGTCAATGGAGGAGGAAAAATATGTTGACTTTTTCAAAAATATAAAAGCTTCTAAATGTCTTAGAAAATGTGGTGCAGGTGAAGGCTAAGGTTGCGGATAAGTAAAAGTGCTTAAAACGCAAGTTTAGTTCTGCAAGACACAGGGTCTATTTGGTAACATTTTAACTTAATTATCAAAAATTCCCTAATTGATTGTGAGTGTACTAAACATTATTCTGATGCGAGGAAAATTGGCGCAGTTGGTTTTCGTTATGCGCAGGATGTTTAAACGACGTTTAAACCCAAACGTATAATTTCTTAATAACTTTTGCGAAAATGACCCGACAAGCGTCAAACTTTTATTTTGTCATGGAAATAATTTATCTCACGAGAATATGAAATAAAAATTTCAGAAATGAATAGTAAAAATTTCGGGAATAGAAGTCAACCTGAAATGCGAATTGTTACAGTCTCCACCCCTTAAGAGAGCTCCGTCCCGGAGATCAATTTGTGTTAGGAGTAGAAGCATTGTTGGTAAAAAGATGTGGGTATTTCTGACGTATCTGGTCCTCTTGGTTACTGACTATATCCTCATAAGGTTCTTCCTCATTGTCATAATCAAGTGCTTCAAGATAGGCATCATTGAGTTCGGGAAGAAATGGTAAGTGAGCGGGCATAGCGGGAATGTGATCGGGTGATGGAGGTACAGACATGATGTCTACAATAAGGATGTAAGTGAAAAGTTTGTTTTTCATAAAACATACGAGTGACTGCTCCCAACATAACATGATCCCTCCCTAATTAGACATAGGTAATTAGGCTATGTATAATTAAGGACCGATAATGTGATGTTCGGTTTAGTCAAGGAGTTTTATGATCCTTGGTGTTTAAAGTAGTTGGTGAGTACATGGTTTGAGAATAGGGGAGATGATTGTGCAACTCACAATGTCTCGGAAATTATGAAGACCATTGTGTAACTCACAATGTCTTGGAAATAATGAAGACCATTGTGTAACTCACAATGTCTTGGAAAATAATTAAGACCATTGTATCACACAATGTCTGAGAAGTAGTCGAGACCATTGTAATCAGTTACAATGTCTTGAGAAAGTTTCGTAATCCTAAAATGCACGAGTAGATACATGATTGGGAAAATATGATTGTGCCGTAATGCCTTAGAATAGGCATACGCAGATATGTTTAGTCCATTGTTTATATAGAATGATCGAAAATATGTCGAGTGTATATATATCAATATACTAGATATTCGTGTAGCATAACATGCCTAAAAGTCACATAATCGTCTGGAGGATGGAAGGCATGAAGAGCGGAAGGCTATAAAAATGTTTTTGTTTGTAAAAGTGGTTATAGTTTAGGTCTCGTTTAGACCCGTTTCTCTACAACCATGGCTCTGGTACCAATCTGTAACACCCCCAATTTTGTGATATGCAGCGGAATTCAAACTGGGTGTTACTCGACGGCACAACAGTCATAATAATAGAAAACGATCTCTAATTGAGTCGTTTTGAAAGGAATTATCATTCAAATTATATAAATATCAGAGTTTACAAAATGAGGTCCCAGATGGTTCCATGTTTACAAAATACATCAAATGAGTTTTCGAATGATAATAAAATTTATAGCCCTCTTGAATATCCGTGCTCCTCCGTGCCAGCCTCGTTCATTATGGACCTGAAATACATGCTTAAAACTGTCAACACAAAGGTTGAGTGATATTCATAGAGTTTGTTATGGAGTTGAACACAATATGTTGGTAGTGTGAGCTATAGACTCACACTCATGGTTGGAAAACAAAATGGTTATTATTATTCATTAATCTCATGTAACCAATACGTTAACGTGTGCCAATATCGATCGGCTGAGTGCCCCGGTAGGTACTTTGCCAACATACCTAAGACTCAAATATAGTGCGTTTGATTACCGGACCCAGTCAATACAAACGGGATTCGTCAATCCCAATAGGCCTATTCACTAATATTCGCGCTCACTATCCTAGTGATTAAATGGTTCATGATATGGGGACTTTGAGTGGCAATGATGGTACTTAGTGATAATAAAACAATCAGATAGCATACAATTTCAAAGCATTGTGTTTAGTTAAAATAGCATGTATTCCCCCCAAGGGTTTGTAAAACAATTAAGTAATAGAAAGTGGGGCTATGAACTCACCGTGAGTTGGATGGTGTTTTAGTGCTTCAATGAGTTCGATGGATAAGTAGGGAAACCTCTAAGTGCAACCTACAATAGAACGTTGCGACTTAGGTTTGGAATAAAGTCTAAGAATACAAAGACGTACATGTATATGTCTTGCATATGGTTTATGAAACATGTTTTGTTTGTATATCTCGTACTACTGTTCGGGCCATCATAATTCAGAGGTCATGCAGTAAACGTTCGAGGAGCTAGGACACTTTAATTCGTAAATCCAGCAACTCGTCGATCCGTTTACCCAAATGAATCCCCTCACATGAAGCTCCCTAGTGTTGTAGTATTCGATAGAAAATATATTTTGCTTATTTGATTATATGACACATTAAGAGTTTATAAATACAATAAATAAACTAACAAAGTTTATAAGTATTTAAAGTATATAAATACTTACCTTAATATAGAATGCTTGAGTATTATAGGAAAATGGAATATAATCAGAGCTTCGACGTAGAATTTGTATTCTTCAAAAACCCGAGGCTACTTGAAGATTATAACAACGCCTTCTTGAAAACCCGAAGCTATTTGAAGATAATAACAAAGTCTTTTTGGAGACTTGAAGTTATTTGAAGATTATAACGACGCCTCTCTTGAAAACTCGGAGCAAAGTAGATCAAACTCTAGCTTTTGCTCAAGAACGCTTGCACATTCTTGAAAGAAACTTGCTAAAATAGCTAAGAATCGCCTTGGGTTTAAGGACTTTAGAGATAAAGAGAGGGTGGTGCAAGAAATTGTGAAGGCTTAAGCCTTGTATTTATAGGAGAATTTCCACCGAGGACTAATTGTATAACTTTTCTGCTTTTCGTGTTCGGGAATTGTTTAGGCTAGCAAACGTTTGATTGAAGTTACGAAAATTACGCCGTTGCATTTAGAATAGTTTTTCCAACAAATGAGTATATAAAATGAGAAATACTTTTACAGGGGTCATTATTGTAACTTTTGTGTTATTATGGTTCGGGACTTATTTAGGCTCGATAACGATCGATTTAGGACACGAAATTAGTACCATTGTATTTAGAATAATTTTTCCATGAGAAATGGTATTTACACGACTAGTGAATTTCTAAAAATATCTAGATACTTTGGATGAATAGTGTTTAGATATTTATCTTGTGTTTTACGGAGTGAGTTTTGGTTCCGTTAATCATTAACCGTAAGTTGTTAGGCCACGAAACGTAAAATCGGGTATCGTAAAAAGACGAAACTTGTAGGAATGATTTAACTTATCATTATACTCCATAATAAAATATAAAATGAGTGGTAAGTTCCATCGGGTTGCTTAAACCCTGTTAAAACTAGAAACGCGGGTCTAAAACGCGTAATACGTAAAACGTACGAAAGTTGCGTAAAATTGAGAAAAGTAAAATGTAACTTTTCTAATATAACGATAATGAATTAAAATGGCCTATAATGTCTAGACTGGGCTCAGTCTAGTGTCGGTTGGTGTTAAATGTCTTTTAGACCTAAAACCGTAAGCCTAAAAATCAAGGAATGATTTATAAAATCAAAGAATGATTTTATGGTCAATGGAGGAGGGAAAATATGTTGACTTTTTCAACAATATAAAAGCTTCTAAATGTCTTAGAAAATGTGGTGCAGGTGAAGGCTAAGGTTGCGGATAAGTAAAAGTGCTTAAAACGCAAGTTTAGTTCTGCAAGACACAGGGTCTATTTGGTAACATTTTAACTTAATTATCAAAAATTTTCTAATTGATTGTGAGTGTACTAAACATTATTCTGATGCGAGGAAAATTGGCGCAGTTGGTTTTCGTTATGCGCAGGATGTTTAAACGACGTTTAAACCCAGACGTATAATTTCTTAATAACTTTTGCGAAAATGACCCGACAAGCGTCAAACTTTTATTTTGTCATGGAAATAATTTATCTCACGAGAATATGAAAGTGAATAGTAAAAATTTCGATATGAAATAAAAAATTCAGAAATGAATAGTGCAAGTGAATAGTGCAAGTGAATAGTAAAAATGAATAGTAAAAATTTCAGGAATAGAAGTCAACCTGAAATGCGAATTGTTACAACGGACCCCACGATTAAGCTCCGGCGTGAGAGTAAGTAACCATATTTGTCAAAGAATGTTCAAAGTGTGTATTTATGTGTGAGAAAGTCATACATCGAAAAGTGTGTGAGGACCCCCTTTTATAGGAGAGTCCAATACTAGGGTTTCCTAGTATTTCGCTTTTTATGGTTAGTGGCTAGAGTGGGACCCTTGTCGGACAAGGATCCGCTATAATCGTGATTGCGGACGCATGTCATCTTTTGCGGCCCTTGGATGGTACGCTGTGGGACTACAGAAGTACCCTTTGGATGACCTGCGTGCGTCTCTTTATATCCAGACCGTTTTCCGTTTACCATTGGGCTTAACGGCGGCCCGGTATACTTGCTTGTTTACTTTATTGGGCCGGAGCCCTAATGTCCGTAATTCCTAACAGTATAATATGGTCCAGGCCCAATAGGCCCACTATTATACGTTATCACAAACCATGAGACAGAAAAAATATGTGTAACTTTAATTTATGCCCCTCATTCCTCAAGTAGTGTCAACTGTCAAGTGTGTAATAGTTTATTCTTTTAGTCCCTCAAAGACCAAGTATACGAAAAATGAAAGGAAAAAATGTACTGTAATTTCTAAGACAAAACGGTGACAGACCAAGTTCGTAGTCACGAGCAAACCATGATGAACATTCATCTAATTTACTTTAACAATTATTTGGTAATTCCTAACTGTAAAGAGAGAGGGAAAAAAAAACTTAAGCAAAAGTTTTCTTATTCGTTCGCTCGATTAACTGTTTCGTAGAGAATCTAAATTCGTCATTTTTTACTAGATGCTTTAATTTTGTTGAAAATGACACCTTTAAAATTTGAAAGTATTTTTCATTCTAGAAAAGAGGCATATAATGAGGTTCTTTGAAGTCCAACAATGCATCATTACGTTTAAAGTGTGAAATTTTGTTATAAAAATCCTAATTAGAAGCTACTTAATATTTACACCTATTCATCAAAATATGCTAATAACCATTGCAAACCATAAAAACGTATTGTTTATTTTTATAGTTATATAATCCGAACGAAAAATTTGATGAAATATACTTCACTATGCACATTTTATCATTCAAGTGCTTCAAAAGTGCATTTTTTTTAATATTCATACTCCAAAATAAAAAATATCAAAACTACTCTCTCTCTCAATTTGCTTACCTTTACATCGGAGACTACAATTCAAAACTAATGATAGGTCTAGCTAACATTTTCCCATGTTTCTGCTTACTTCAAAAGTTTAAATCCTTGCATGTTATTGCAAATATGACTATCGCATCTGGTATCCAGCATCCAGGCTGTGTATGAAGTAAGAAAGCAATCAATCATGTATATACAAGAATGTAGGTCCACGTTTTGTATGGATCTCTAAGTAGCCTTTGATTACTTAGTAGATGACTTGAATAAATCCAAATCAATCTAAGTGAGAAACTCTTACACAATTGTTAATGCTAACGCGGAAAATTAACAAGAACAATGAAGAACACAGAGTTTATAACTAACTTTGTATATTTCACTAACTCACACAATTCGTACATTTATAATAATGATCCTTAGGGTTCCTTTTATACTTGAAGGAAACCCTAATTACAAAACCGTGTGAAAAGATATTACGTATCTTCTATAAAGATACCTAACTCATACATATCTTTTCCTAACTTAATACTAACAAACTTTCCTAACTTTACTGACCCGACTTAACTATTAAGTCAACAAGACTTAATATTACAACCAGACTTAACTTATACAAAACCAGACTTAACTAACAACCAGACTTAATATCATAGCTACCAGACTTAAGTCTGTTCTTCACTAAGTCTTCTTCGTACCTTGTGATAATTCCCAACAATCCTCCCCTAACTTGATCTTCATGTTCCATGAACTTCAAGTTCCTTCTGTGTAAGCTTTTGAGGATTAAACTTTGAACACTTGGAATTATCCCGATCTTCAAATCACTTTAAATCTGCAAATTTGATTTTTGATGTAGCAACTGGATCTTTTCACCATCTGATATGCCATCCACTTGATCTTTCCAGCAACCATGACATTTTGTACATCAATTCCTATTAAGTTTCATATCTATTCTCATCACTTCCAGGTGTGTAAACTCCTGTGAGAGGTGAATCATTGAAAATTAATGGATTTGATGTCTCTTTACCAATAGCCATCACTACTGGAATAGCCAAATGTTTTGGTGTGTAAGACCATGGTACATTGATAACCATATGATTTTTAGTAAATCATCAACTATCAACAGATTTGTGATGTCCTTACCAAAAGCTGTACCCTTTTGGACTAGCCAATTCTTTGATGGAATGCACCTCATCATGGTGAATTGATTACCATTTATGGTTTTCCACAGCCTTTACCACAAGCCATAATCTTGTGGGCTAGTCAACTCTTCACAATCTCAGATATGGTGAGTTGAATACCATACAATTTTTGGCAAATTGTCAGCCATAAACGGATTTGAGCTATCTTTACCTGTAGCCGTTTGCTCAGGATTAGTCAGTCCTTGTGTGGATGAGACAAGGTGGACTGATAACCTTTTGTTGTGTTAGTGCTATGCACCTTCACTAAGTGAGAAGTTCCAATAGTCTCACTTGACAACTTAATCCAGCACTGTAACAAAAAACAAATATATATATATATATATATATATATATATTTTATCAGAATTAAAAATAAAACTACAAGACTTAAAAATAACCTAAGTGCTGGTTAGTATACAAACTTTACATTTTGACCTCCCCTTAACACAAACCTCCCCTTAAGTCCAACTAGGGTTCATCATACCAATGTTGACTACCAAATAATTAAACCTAGGGCCATCAAAAGCTTTAGTCAACAGGTCTGCAACATTAAAGTCTGTATGTATTTTCTCCACTCTAATCAATTTCTTTTCAAAGCAATCTCTAATAAAGTGATGTCTGATTTCTATATGTTTAGTCTTAGAGTGGTATACTGGGTTCTTAACAATACAGATAGTGCTTTCATTATCTATGTGGATAACAGTATTCATAAAATTCAAACCATAGTCCAGCAGCTGATTCTGAATCCACAAGACTTGTCCACAGCAATTAGCAGCTGCCACATACTCAGCTTCAGTAGTTGAGTTAGCCACAATTGTCTGCTACTTGCATTGCCAAGAGATTAATCTGTTTCCAAGGAATTGACAACCTCCTGTTGTGGATTTCCTATCAAGGCTTGCACCAGCATAGTCACTATCTGAATAGGCTGTCAGGTCAAAAGATGACTCTTTAGGATACCAAAGGCCCAAATTTGGTTTGCCCTTTAGGTACCTAAAGATTCTCTTCACAGCATGAAAATGTGAAGTCTTTGGGTGTACCTGAAAACGTGAACAAACACAGACTGCATACATAATGTCAGGTCTAGAAGCAGTAAGATACATTAGAGAACCTATCATGGATCTGTAATGATGCACATCCACATCAGCAGCATCTTCATCCTTTGTCAAAGGCACCTTATTCTCCATGGGAGTGACTGCAGTCTTCACATTAGCAAACTCAAACTTCTTCAAAGTCTCTGCAACATACTTGTCTTGAGAAATAAAAGGACCATCTTCCTTTTGCTTCACTTGCAGTCCCAAGAAAAATGTAAGCTCTCCCATTGAGCTCATCTCAAACCTGCCTTTCATTAAGCCTTCAAACTCTTCACACCAAGACTTCTTTGTTGATCCAAAAATGATATCATCCACATAAATTTGGACAAGAATGATATCCTTTTTGTCTCTTTTGATGAATAAAGTCTTGTCAATCACACCTCTGATGTATCCATGTTCTTCTAGAAACTTGGAGAGAGTAGCATACCAAGCTCTGGGAGCTTGGTGGAGACCATAGAGAGCCTTAATAACCTTATATACTTGGTTGGGATTAGCAGGATCCTCAAACCCAGGAGGTTGTTGTACATAAACTTCTTCCTCAATAGTGCCATAAAGAAAAGCACTTTTAACATCCATCTGATATACTTTGAACCCCATATATGATGCATAGGCTAAAAATAATCTAATAGCCTCAATTCTTGCTACAGGAGCAAAAACCTCATCATAATCTATTCCCTCCTCCTGTTTGTACCCTTGTGCTACCAATCTTGCTTTATTCCTTACTACCACCCCTCTTTCATCCCTTTTATTCCTGAAGACCCACTTTGTATCAATGACCTTAGCTCCAAAAGGTAGATCTACAAGAACCCATACTTTCTGCAATTTGAACTGCAACAACTCCTCTTGCATAGCTTCCACCCAACTCTCATCCTCCAAAGCTTCAGAAACCTTGGTGGGTTCATTTTGAGAAAGAAAATAGGCAAATAAGCAGTGTTGCTGGTCCTTATGGTTGACCCTTTGTTGTTTCTTAACAAAACTCACAAGTGTATGAGTATCAGGATGTATTTTCACTCTGCTTCTTGTTTGAACTGCAGACTTAGGATCACCAATGATTTGACTTTTAGGATGATTGGTGTGAACTCTGAGTGTGGGAACTGGACTTACAGCCACTTCTGTGGGTAAGTTGTTGAAGTCAGTTATGACACCTTCTTCATCATAGGAAGCCCCTTCAAAGATACCTTCATTAGGATTTGTGAACACTTCAAGTTCTGGCATCTCAGAGTCAACAAAAACAGCACTTGGAGTAGGTTCTGGTTGAGCATCACTACCAGACTTAAAGTTGGAAGTACTGGTAGTGTTGGAAGTACTGGTATCTTGCTTTCCAAGATATTTATCAGCCAAAGCATCCATCTCTTTTCTGAAAGACAATACATCCTCTGAATCATTGATAGAAGTAGCCTCCTTTGCTTTTTCCTGAGACTTGATCACAGGTTCCTTCACTTGTGGAGAAGACTTCTTGGTATCTGCTATAGCTGCAGCAGACTTAACTTCTGTGGTAGGAATTACAATGAGCTATGCACTTTCATTTTCTTGATCAGTGTTCCCTGCATTTGAAGGATCTTGGGTACCTGCATGGTTAATAGTTTCTATGGTACCTGCATCAGGGTTAGCTTGATTCTCCTTGGAGACAGGAATATAGTTCATAGAATCTGTTAAGTAATCAATGTCAAACATCCATCTATGTCCTAATCCCTGCACATTGGGTTTTTCTTCAAGAAAGTTGACCTGTAAATTTTCCTCAACTTTCTTGGTCACTAGATTGTAAACCCTAAAGGCCTTACTATTCAGTGAGTACCCAACTAGAAAACCTTCATCAGACTTTCCTTCAAACTTCCCTAGAACACTGAGTGTATCAAGAATAGTCACATGACACCCAAATGGCCTTATATAGCTAACAATTGGTTTATGGCCAAACATAAGCTCATAAGGTGTTTTGATTTGAGGCTTGGTCACTCTAACCCTATTAAAGATGTAGCAGGCACAACTAACTGCTTCTGCCCAAAAGGTTGTAGGTAAAAGTGAATCTGCTAGCATAGTCCTAGCTGCCTCAATTAGTGTCCTGTTCATTCTCTCAGCAACTCCATTATGCTATGGAGTTCTAGCATTGCTAAACTGTTGTTTTATTCCTCTATTACCACAGAACTCTATCATGCTCTTGTTCTTAAATTCAGTGCCATTGTCACTCCTAATGATTTTAACTCTTTTATTAAGAAGGTTTTCAATCTGCCTAATGAAAGTTTGAATCAAAGGTGTGGTTTCATCCTTCCTAGACATAAAGAACACCCAACAATATCTAGTACAATCATCTGTAATGACAAGGCAGTAGCTAGCATGATTTATACTTTGGACAGATGTAGGGCCAAACAAGTCCATATGTAAGGTATGCAAAGGCTCAGTGATTAACCTATCTAACTTAGCCTTACATGATGCCCTATGTTGTTTGCCCTTGTTACAAGCTACACAGGTTTGGTCATTTTTAAACACTTTTGATGGTAACCCTCTAACCAAATTATTTTTCACAAGCTTATTCATATTCTTGAAATTTACATGACCTAACCTTCTGTGCCACAACTTAGATTCATCCAAAGTAGCTTTTGCAAGCAAACAGGCAGAACCTTTTGCAGGTTCAGATGCTTTCATATCAAAACTGTACATGTTGTGTTGTCTGGGAACTTTAAGAAGGATCTGATGTTCATCAGGCATCTTAAAATCCGGAGTCAATACAAGACATTCAGTTTCAGTAAAAAGCACCTTATGCTACGTATCACATATTTGTGATATAGAGAAAAGGTTAAACTGCCCAAGTTCTTTTACAAAAGATACATTGTCAAATTCTAAATTGCCCACAGTGATTCTTCCTTTTCCAGTAATCTGCCCCTTGCTTCCTCCAAAGGTAACAGAACCTCCTTTGAATTCTTGGAAATCCTTCAGATAGTTCTTGTTACCAGACATGTGCCCAGAGCACCCACTGTCAAAAATTCCTCTATCTCCCATATAGCTGAGTGGATGATCCTGCACAAAAAGAAGAGAAATTAGTTTCTCTTAGGAACCCAGGCCTGAGTAGGCTTGGGTCCGCCTTGTGGATCAACATATTTAAAGGTCTTATATGAAACTGATCCACTGTTGCTTTGGGATTTATAGGTATATTCATTCTTGAATGGATCCCAAGACCAACATGCTGAGGTCTTAACAGCAGAACCCCCATTACCCTTTACAGCATTAGAATTTGAAGGTTGTGCTGTATTCTTAGCAATTGGTCTCCTCACAGGTGAATAAGATTTATGAAAATGGTTTCTTTGATTATATGTATTCACCTGTGGTTTGTGGAAAGGCTGTCTGGGTCTCATTTGATTAGCATAACCAGAATTGACTTTAGGCCTCATAGAATTGAAATTTTGCCTACCCGAATTAAAGTTCCTTAAACCAGATTTAATATTTGGTCTACCAGAATTAACATTAAAGTTTGGTCAGGTAGAGTTAACATGTTGGGCTGTTCTGGGGACAAATTGGTTGGCATGATTGATTCTGTTAACCTTATTCCACACTGGTTTACTATTGATATTACCAGTATTCACATTCATTCTTTTAAGCTCAGCCTCTCTTTTCATTCTCTTATCATGAAAGTCACAATCTCTAATCAAGTGACTTAGACTTCCACAAACAAAACATCTCTTAGGAGTGTAAGTGTAACTACTCCTAACTTCTCTGTGAACTCTATCATTTTTGGGTGACTCATTCATTGAAACAGATTCCCTAGGAGATTTTATGTGGTTGACACAACTAGGTTTAACTATTTGGGGTTTTGGTTCAGTCCTAATAGGTTCACTTTCCTTAACAATCTTAGGTTCAGGACTCTCTTTTACTTCACTTTTTGACTCAGACTTAGAGTTGTCAGAGACATCACCAATGGATCCTTCAGTGTCATTAGTTTGACAAGTAGAATACTCACTGGTTTTGTCATCTGAGGTGGTTGACTCAGGCATTTGAGGATCTCTTTTTCCATACACAAATAGAGACTCATCCAACTCCTCTTTTTCAAGAGGAGTATAGTCTCCACTCAATGGATGTGGAACTCCCTTGAAATCATCAGCCTTAACAAACCGATTATATAAAGGTTTACCTTCATAGTCATCCTCTCTATGCTTAAATATAGCCTTTTTCTCATCCTCCTCATACCCTAAGCCATGTTTCTTATTTGACCTCACTTGAGAATCCCAACATTTAAACAGATTGTTATTAGAGTTATTCCACTGATCAACACGTTTTCTCAAATCATCCCTCTCTTTTTGTATTCTTAGGCCAAGTTGTCTATATCTTTTAATTTTTTCATCTTGTTCATATATTTTATTAGCCTGAAAGAATAGTTTTTCATTTAAGTCAGCATGTTGTCTCTGAAGGGTGCCTTTTTGTGCTTCTAATGTTTTTAGAGCATTTTTATAAGCTAAAATTTGTGCTTCTTGGTCACCTATCAGTGTCAACTGCTCATCACACAAAGCCTTAACATGATTATAGGAATCAGTACATAATTTGGAACATAATGGTACCTCATTACTAGAACCAATGGCCATGAGTGCATGACTGGACTCTTCATTCTCCTTTGTGTGCTCATTCCATTTAATAGCTCCAGCTTCCAATGTCACCATACTCATCTGGTTCCTTTCCAGCTTGTCATCCTGTTCATCTTTCTTTCTATACCCATCAGCAGACTTCTCCGTGCAGTCTCTAGCAAAGTGTCCATGCTTATGACAATTGTAGCATTCAACTGTCTTTCTAGTGTACCCAACTGGAGACTTGTTATTGAACTTAATAGACCTCCCATACTGCTTTTGAAACCTTTTTACCCTTAGAGCAATCATGGCAATGTGCCATTTGATGTCCATCTCTTCTACCTCAGCATCATTTATCTGCTCCAATTCTTCACTGATAAAGCCCTCATCTTCTTGTTGATTGGCGAAGAATGAGTGAATCACCTCATCTGTAAAGCCTGCAGGAGCAGTTCTTTCCCTTGTAGAAGCTTCATAGACACCAGACTTAACACTGCCAGACTTAATCTTGTAAGTGTTGCCTTTGCTTTGAGACACAAAAGCAACATTTGAAGAACTAGAAGTTGCCTGAGTGGTTTCATTGATGTCCCTTTCAAAAATCCTAAGATTGTTGTACAGGTCATCTGGGGTCATTGAGTCAACTTCATCCTTCATCCTCATAGTCATTGACACATTTGCCCATTCTTGAGGTAGAGACCTAAGAAACTTGTGATTGGCATCCTCATCAGATACAGCAGTACCATGTGCCTCTAGCTGTGACAGAAGATGTTGAAATCTGTCATAACCCTTTTCCAATCCTTCAGCCTTTGACACACTGGATGTTTCAAATTACTGTTTAAGAACAGCCTTCTGCATCTTTTTAGAGTTTGCATTCCCTCCAAAACGTTCCTTAATGGCCTCCCAAATCTCCTTGGCATCTATCATACCATGAAACCTTTGTATATGCTCCTTTGGAATAGCCATAAGCAGCAAGGTTCTGGCCTTCTTCTCCTTTTCCACAGCCCGTATCTCCTCAGCAGTCAATGGTGGTAATATTCTAATCTGCGCATCTGTATCAACTGAAACCCTTTTCTTTGAATTTCCCTTCTGAATAACCTTCCAAACTTCACTGTCAATGTACTCCAAGTAATGTTCCATCTCCATGGCCCATATATCATATTCTTCTCTCTTCAGTATTGGAAGCTTAATGTTGGATATGGTGGTGGTTGTAGGGATGGTTGGTTGTGATTTAGAGGTGCTAGTTTCAGGGTTTTCTTCTTCATGGTTTGATCTCTCATCCTCACTGTTATGGTTTGAAAAAGTTTTAGTGTTGATAGGCTGCTCAAGGCCAGACATTGTGTAGGGTGAATTGATTGAGAATTTGTTTGTGGTGTTGTATTCTTCGAATTTAGAGTCTCTCTAAAGGCTCTGATACCACTTGTAGGTCCACGTTTTGTATGGATCACTAAGTAGCCTTTGATTACTTAGTAGATGACTTGAATAAATCCAAATCAATCTAAGTGAGAAACTCTTACACAATTGTTAATGCTAACGCGGAAAATTAACAAGAACAATGAAGAACACAGAGTTTATATCTAACTTTGTATATTTCACTAACTCACACAATTCGTACATTTATAATAATGATCCTTAGGGTTCCTTTTATACTTGAAGGAAACCCTAATTACAAAACCGTGTGAAAAGATATTACGTATCTTCTATAAAGATACCTAACTCATACATATCTTTTCCTAACTTAATACTAACAAACTTTCCTAACTTTACTTACCCGACTTAACTATTAAGTCAACAAGACTTAATACTACAACCAGACTTAACTTATACAAAACTAGACTTAACTAACAACCAGACTTAATATCATAGCTACCAGACTTAAGTCTGTTCTTCACTAAGTCTTCTTCGTACCTTGTGATAATTCCCAACATGTATATACAAGAATGTTAGGTCTAATTTGACTAAATTATCCCTCACAGGTATTTGAAACATTAAATTAGCCTAAGTTAAGGATAGCTGATCACGTCAGAGATCCTAACTCTCTCTCTCTCTCTGACAGAGTCCAAAGGGTAAATCATAGAGCAAAGTTTATCCTTGACTGATTGAACAGCACAGCTGAACATCATCATTAACTATCCAAAATACTCATTGGTAACATACCCTAAGCGAACCTCAGAGAAGTAGAGTAATAGACCACCGAATGGAAGTACAACGGTCGAAAGGGACTCACTGAGTGTTCACATATCTGATGATAAACACATCAGATATGTCTTTTAACTTCTCGCTACTCAAACAGGAGTACTTTCTAGAGACAAAAACTGAAACTAAGAGCTTTGTAAATTGATAACGGAGTCAGCTACAACAAAGAAAATAGAAGCTACGAAAACCTCATAGACTTCAAGGACTGACAAATACCTTTGAGTCTCTGTCATTGACTTATCATTTTGAGCCATGCAGATGTACCAGTTGCACATCAAATACACTCAGAGTATTCAACCACATACTAGTAAAGTGTATCCTTTGGGAGTAATTCAAAGCTAAAGTAAAGCGGGAAAACCCTTGGGAAGATAAGGACACATTGAGAGCTGGGAAAGCTGTTCATGTTAGCAACAATAAAACATCCCTAGCCACACAAAGTGCACGTGTACCTTAATTATCAGTTTGCTTCTAGTTTAGATTTAACTACTCTTGTAACTACCAATAGTGTATCTCCCTTTATCTATAAAAAGGAGATTAGTAGTAGTGATAGGTAACGATTCCACCTCTAGAACACACTTCCTCTTCTATGTGGAATCCACCTCTTCATAACTTGAAGAGAACCATTTGTCATTACTAGGGATAATATTCTGCAACTATCCCTCGTAAAATCCTTCAACTTCAACCCTATTGTAAGACTCTTACACCTGTAATGTACAAATAGTTGATCATGGTCAAGATCGTGTAACCATGCTCTTATCAATAATAAAAATTAGTTATTTTCATTTGCTTAAACTCTTGTTTATTCAATTCATGGTGTTACACAAGTTTATCGCGGACCAACACAGAATCCGTAACACTTTTTATGCATCCACTTTGGTCATAGCTGCCATTGCTGGTACAACTCATCTCTTCGGACCAGTCTGCGTCTGGATTTCCATGATCCCTTAGTCTAGACTCATACCGACATTTCCTCGTACCCTATGAGTTAGTGGGGTATACGTCAACAGACTGTCTCTCCTACATTGCTATTGTTAGCCCAGGAATTGGTGCATAACTTTCTTTGTGAAGAGATGCTTCTAGTGTGTTGTTACAGGACATATACAAATATAAAATAAAACAAACTTCCTTAGTTATAGATTAAAACACTAATAAATCATAAAACCCAAAACCTGATTATTAGTACAGGATCCATATTACACTATTAGCATAAGCTCTCCTAGGGCATACACCTATGCAAGATAGCTTTTAGGTAGGCTGCACCGGCCAATTGTGCATCCCACACAACACCTGGCCTCGAAACTCTGGCAAAGCTAGGCATGTTTAGTCTCTTTATGCACATAGGGTATGCTATTGTGGAACACCAATAGACTACACCATAAAGGCAGTGGTCACGCTAATCATTGGCTTCTACTAGGGCATATGGCCAATGATATCAGGGCCACCTCATCCCGCGCCAGCCATGTACCCACAGACATCCTGCTAGGGCATCAATTGTCTATAGGGTTTGCGCTAGGAGAGTGTAACAATTATGGGTGGTGTAAACACAGTCTAAGATTTCTAGGGTTTCTCACATTCATTTCTAGGGTTTCTCACGAATGTGTCCTAGTCATTTTCCAATGTTTTATTATTAATGATTATTTTTTATCTAGACCATATGTCCAAAACTTTTATCTCTTACATAGAATGTAAACTAATCTTTGTAATGGAATAATAAAAAACATTATGTTTTTAATTACTGATTAAAAACAATGGTTTTATGGTTTATATAATTACCCCGCACATATAACCACACACACACACACACACACACACACACACACACACACACATATATATATATATATATGTATATATATATACATGTATATATACACATATATATATATATACATGTATATATATACATACATATATATATATATATATATATATATATATATATATATATATATATATATATTTTATATAACAGGATGCGTATGACGTCATCAAATGCAGGATTGATGAATAAGCTCTGGATTGATGAGTAATCATGCTCTTATTCCACCTAAGCATGCCACCTAAGCAATATTTGACCGAATAAAATTCGTATGTTGACTTCTAATTCCGAAATTTTAAAAAAGTCTCTAAAGATTCGAACTTGGGTTGTTTACATGTCTTAAGTATATATCAATGTTACCATTAGACCAAATTATTTTTTGTGTTATAGCTACCAAAAAAAATAACTATAATCTTCTTTTTTGATGACCATGCGGAATATTTGGAAAGATATATGTATTTTCTAAACATGTATCCCATTTTATTTTTCAAAATATGCTTAATTTGTAGAAGATATGATTTTAAAGATAAGTTTACAATGTATTTTGTATAAATATTTTATTCCTATATTTAAGATCATATACCTACTTTTACACTATATGTGGATGAAAATATAAAGTTTCTTCTCAAGCCAATCGCATGAGAATAATACGTATACTCCTTCAGAAGGTTTGTTTTTTATATATAATTTAACCAATGTGTTATTATAATTTTATTGTTATTATATAATTAATCTAATGTTTACATGGACAATCATATATATAGCAAACACGTATTTGTTTGGTTGCTATATTGTTGTTGATGTTTTTGTTGAAGCAATCCAATGCAAGAGGGTCTCATAAGAATTCATAAGGTAACCACTGTGTTGTTAATCAATGTGTTGTTGTGATTTTATTGTTGTTGTTGTATAATTAATCTAATGTTTTCATGGACAATCATATATGTTTTATATTGTTTTTGTTGTATACTTAAGCTAATGTTTACATGGACAATCATATGTATAACACATATCTATTTGTTTGGTTGTTATATTCTTATTGATGTTGTTCTTTAAGCAATCCAATGGAAGCAGGTCTCATAAGAATAGTACGAGTACTCCTTTAAAAGGTAATCATTGTTGTATAATCAATCACGTTGTTGTATTTTAATTGTTGTTGTTGTATAATTAATCTAATGTTTACATGGACAAATGACATACCAATCTAAATGCAGAATCATTTTGTACTGTTGGATAAACGTCATATTAAAGTATCGGCAGTTTATATTAGTAAAGGTTAGTACTGCTATCAATATATTTGTACTGTTAGATAGACGTTGGTACTGGGTCGAAATTTACGTCTTTATTAAAATATCCGTTGAGGACTTATGTTGATATTATTATTAATATTTGTTTAAAAGGAACTATTTTTTGTATATTTTGACTTTTAATATATTTTGTTCACCTTTTTTGAATGGAAAAACATACTTATTTTACTTGACGGTGCTCCAATACAAGCCCTAATAATTATTTCATAAAATTCCAATTCACATTCTTCATCTCACTTTATAATCTAAAATATACTTAATTCCAGCAGTCAAATCAACAATTTACCACCAGTCATGGTTACTTTAACCTTTGCCAACAAACACAACATGGTAGCTTATTTGGAAAAGGCAGAGGATGACACCAAATACCATCAGATAATCGACTTTTTAAATGCTTCTCACATAAGGTATTCTCTAACATTAAATCCTACTATATATGTTCCCCAAATCAAAGAGTTTTGGCAGAGTGCCACTGTCAAAACATTTGAAGATGGTCATACCGAATTAGTTGCAACAGTTGATGGTAAATGTATCACTCTTACTGAATCATCAATCAGGCGGCATCTCCGATTGGGTGATTCAAATGGTATTAGTTCTATGCCAAACACTGAAATTTTTGAAAATTTAACCAAAATGGGTTACAATATAGAATCAGAAGCTTTAACCTTCCAAAAAGGGGCTTTTGCCCCACAATGGAGGTTTTTAATTCACACCATCCTTCACTGCCTCAGCCCTAAGAAAACCTCATGGGAACAGTTCAGTAGCAATATCGCGACCGCTCTCATCTGTTTGGCCACTAACAGAACTTTCAATTTTTCTAAACTTATCTTTCAAGCCATGCTTAAAAATGTTTATATCAAATCAAAATTTTTGATGTATCCCAGGTTCATACAAAGTATTTTGAACAAATCTAAACATCAACTTCTTCATCATAAAAATGTTTATCCCACTCCCAAGCTTTCCCAAAAAGTTTTCACTAATATGAAGATGTCCTCAAAATGGTATAATGAGGAAGAGGTCCCTTTATTTGATTCCATGTTACAAGTAGACGGTGAAGGATCATCATGCCAAGTTGCGCCCCATCACACACTAGATAGGTCTGTATCCAGAGAGGGCTCTGTTGTTCCTCAGCATCAAGACCCTGTGACTCTCCATGTAGCAAATGAGTCTGGCGTTGTCATTAAAAAAAGGGATGCTTCTACTGTCGCGAGTTTAGAAAATGGGCAGGACAAAACTAATGTACATAATAAAGAATCTGTGACAAGACCTCCAGTACCAAGTTCCTGTGAACCCAGTACTATTGGTGGAATCGCAAGCCGACGCGATATATTTGTTGGCTCGGGAAGTCAGCACATGGTGGATCATGAATCTGTGCCCCATGATGCACCTGTTTATGAAGGTAATACATCAGGAAGTATTGAGGGCAGCCAAACACTTAAGGAATTGATGGAAACATGTACAAATTTGTCTCAGAAGGTTACTGCATTGGAGTCTGATCTCAATTCTAAGGATTCAAAAATGGAAGCGGTGGAAGCTGAACTCACTTCTCACAAAAAGCTTTTCAGCAATGTGTATACAAAGCTGGTGCGTAAAATAAAAAATTTGGAAAAACAGGTCAAGACACTTAGAAGAAAAGGGTCAGCTAACATGGTATCATCTTTTGAATCATCTTCTTCAGCAAGTTCATTGGATGGTGAAGGTGCAGGTAAAGATGTGGGTTCTTCCAAACATGGAGGGAAAATTGCTCAGATTGACCAAAATCCATCTGTTTTTATTGTTCAAGAGCAGTATGAGACTCAGGAGAGGCAAGAACATCAGATGGATTATGATACTGCAGATTTTGATGGAAGTACTGGTGGATTTGGTGATGGTGATGGTGATGATGAGACAGAACATGATGCTGGAGTTGTTGAGGGTGCTGCTATCCTGCATAGTTTAATGGATGCTGGTATAAAGGTTCTGCCAGTGCATTTTATACAAGTACAAAAACCACGAAAATCAAATGCATACAAGGGAAAAGGAATAATGGCTGAGCAAGAACCATCAAGGAAATTGTCGACGAAGGAAAGAGCACCAATAGAATTGGATGATTATTTGGTTCAGAATGGGAATCAAATAAATATTGATGAAGAAAGTATTAGTCGTCGAAATGGTGTTGACAATACAAAGTTAAAAGTGCAAGATGTTTGTATGGAAAGTAGTGCTGTTGATGCTTTTGAAATTAAAAGGGTAGAAAAAGGAAAGGCATCCATGACAGTAGATGAACCTGAGCAGGAACCTGAGAAAAAAAATGAAGTTAACCCAGAAACACATGTTCAAATTGACTTGGATGAACAATTAGCAATGAAAGCAAGTGGAAATGAAGTTGCAAGCTCTACGGGAAATCCGAAATTGCAAGTGAAGAGAGTATCTTCAGATACTATTGTGACAGAACAAGATAAAATACAACAACTAATTGATTCTGATATGGTTGTGAGGAAGAAGAGTATAGAACTTTTAGCAGATGAACGCATAGCTGATGGGAAAAAAGTCAGACATGCTTGAAGATTTTATTAACTTAAAGAGTTATGCAGAATCTTATAATCAGATAACACAGACTATTGGTAAGAATAAAGGTCAAAAGAGAAATAAAAACCCAACAAAGGAACAAGTCATCAAAGAGATGAAGACGTATGTTATGAATGAAGCTGGGTTGATGGCAGTTCAGTTGAAGGGAAAATCAGATTTAGAAATTCAATCTCTGTATTACAATGCATACAAAACTGTTCGAACGAAAATTCCTATGGACCAACATGAAAGATTACCAAAAAGGCTCAAGGCTGCTAAGAAAGCACAACATGTGAATGTGGATACATCTACGGAGAGAGTAAAAGTATCGCAAGAGAAGATGAGCAAAATGTTAGCTAAGGTGCCAGAAATTCTACATGTTGAACCACTCCAATCTAGACATCCAATAATTGACTGGGATATTTACATGGACAGATTTGGGTCAGCTTGGAAGGTTACTAGATTTGGTGGAGAGACAGCAGTGTACAAGAATTTTGACAATTTGCTGAGAGCCTTTGATAGAGAAGATCTGGATGCTTTATGGAGGTTAGTTCAAAATAAGCTTAAAACAAAGAAGAAGTGTGATGCGAAAGAGCAAGAACTTTGGGTTGAATTAAAGAGATTATACGAACCAGATCCTTCGGATGATCGTTGGTATTTTCCTTTCTTTGAGCTATCAACTGTATGGGAGTTCTATGGTACGTGCAATGTTCATCGTCTGTCGGCGCAAGACGGAATCGATATATTCATGTTAGCTGAACTAGAATATCCATTAAGTTATTAAGTACTTGCAATGATGATTTCTTTACAGCTCAAGTATGAAGAAAATTCTGAAGTAGTCCAAAATCTAATACAGAGGATATATGATCAGTTTGAAAGGAAGAGACACGATGCCTGAAGAAGAAAAGAAGTGAATTGTTTGGAAATATCCCATGAACATCAAAACTTGAGTTTAATTCCAGCCATGTGGGTAATGGGTGTGATTAATTACACCAATTTGGAACAGTTTGTAGAAAAATACCATTTTCCGCTACCAAACCCCTTCATTGTGCATTATGTAACATGTAACAACTCCTTTTGGCTATATGTATTTATTGTGTATGAAAACAATATCTAATTTTGTTGTTGTGTTAGGGGCTTTTGTTATTTTTCAATTGGTGAGCACATATTATATGATGGATCTAATTAAAAGATGGTTGCTATTTCGTTTTTGTTTATATAACATTTCATTATGTATAATCTTTTTGTATATACTTATTTAATTTTAAGTTTATAAATCGTTAATTTTATCATGTTTTCTCTGGTGCTTTAAAGAAATTGAACATCGACCTTGAATATGAAGGCAAATTGTTTTGATTTGTAATGGTGAAACTATACGTTTACCAACAACAACAAAACATTTGTTGATAGGTTTCATGTTTACACCCATTACAAACTTCCCTGTCATCTAAACACACACTTAGCTAGACCCACAACTTTCAGTACCACTGTTTTCTTTCATTTCCTTCACTTCCTTTAGAAATTTAAACACAGCTTCAAGATTCTTAATCCTTGATTCCAAATCAGAAGCCTTTGACAACCCGATGTCGGCAGCCTCTTCCATGTCCTTCTTAACACCCAAACGATCTTCATTGCAGCGATCCTCTTTCCTGAACCCACTATACAAAGCCTTCCCCTTATCATTTTGTGACATAGCTAGCGAATTTGGGATTTGGTTGAATGTGTGTTGCTGTTTATTTAGGGTGAATTGAAGTAAAATGGAAACAATATTACGGTACAGCTTTTGGGTTAGCTTTAAATAGATTATAATAGTTATGAATGTGGTTGGACTATTATACCCCTAAGAATATAACACACGACTTTTCGTTGACCCCAACATTGTAAAGGACGAGGCTATTACACTATAGGAAATATTAGCATGAAAACCCGTTTAAAATGTTATAGAAAATATTACCATTGTAAAGAATGATTAAAGCGGGTAGACACGCCAACCCGTTTAAAATGTTATAGAAAATACTAAAAAGAGTAAACAAACATTTGTAGTTAGATACTCTATATACACAGATACGTTTGAATTCATATATATTATATTTTTAATATTATGTTATTTCTAAAGTTATTTAATTTTATTTCCATAGCGTGTTTGCACAAAAGGATAATGTTATTCGGAAATTAGAAGGGGACACAATAGAATTGTACTGCTGAGTTGTCGCCATGCTTCTGATATTTTTTGTATTTTAATTTTGTACTGCTACGCAGCCGTTTTGGTACTGATTTTATAACCAATTCATAAAGGTTATATTATAACGTAGTCCATTGTTTTTACACATAATCAACTCTAACAACATTTTTAAATGTTTAGACACGAACTATAGTGGATTTTAATTTAAAATTTCATAACAGATAAAAATATAATTCAAGCAAAAATCATTCTATATATTTACAATATTGGAAGATATCAAATTTTTAAATATTTCATCCAATATTAATGATAATGGTAAAAGTTTATTAATTTAAATAAACAAAATACTTATCATAATTACAAAAAAAGTTAAAAGGGAAATAATCATTATATTCCCAACTTGACTCTACACGTATACACTTTCCAATGCAAACTACGGCTAAACTGTTCATATGTCATATCGGTTATAATTTTTTGTATAAACACCATTTGATGATCATATTTGTCATTTTATTTAAACCAAAAAAAAAAAAAAAAAAAAAAATCTTAAACTGAAGGTACTGTTGACCAAAAAAAATGTCATTAACTAACAAAAGAACCCTAGAAATTGCAAATATTGAAGACCACAAACAAGACCAACCAAAGTATGTTAAAATTTTTATACTATGTGTTACCCTATATATTTAGTAACTGAATGTCTTTGATTTTTTTTGGAGCAAGCAGCCCAAACGGGAAGGACACGAGGTGTTGTCCAGTGAAAACCAATCACTTGCAGAAATATTTGAATCAGAAGAATCATCTGAAGGTACTTTGTTAACATGATGAAATTAATGTTAAAAACGATATGGTATATAACTATTGTGTTTGACTTATATTTATTCATTTATTAGAAGTTGAGGATTCTGAAAATGATGACGAAACACAGAGCGTAAGTTCTGTTTATGATTGGTTGATTTCTGAACAATTAGCCAAGAGTATGACAAAATGGCAACGTAAAGAGGAACGAGATGAGCAGGGGAAAAAAGAAAGACAAAATGCTAAGAAAATTTTAGAAGAAGGTGATGGTTTTGAGAATGCAAAAGGCATAAATGAAGAAGTTGATGTCGATCGAGACGAAGACGACATTGACCCTGAAGACTTTGAAACTTTCACTTATGATGACTTGCATTTGGCATACTCTTTTGCTTCAACACCCTAAATTAAGTTAGTAGTTGGATTTTGTTTATATTGGCATGCCACATGTTAGGCACTTTTGAAACTTTTGAATGTTAAAAAAACTTTCATGTTATGCTACATAAGCTAAGAACCTTTTGAATAGATGTTTATGTATAATAGTACTGGTGAATTTTATAAATACTTTTATGTGTGTTAGATGAATTTTTGTTTCGGGATTAATGGTTAAGAATATGATGTAAACACATAAGGCGTTAATAATATTGACCCGAAAAATTGATTCGCTAAAGAATGTGGCTAACTCATGTGTCTAATGAGTAGCTTATTATCCCACATCAGTGTCAAAATAATTGGTTATACTTTATAAGACACATGATCCATTAGTTGCGTGTGTAAGATTAAGTATCATGTTGTATACACCATGTTTTTAAACCCGATATATGTATATACATGTACTCGGGTTTATAAACATTGTGTTATGAAACATTATATGAATTTAAAATTTTTTCCTAT
>CP139507.1:241253587-241451402 GCA_021014915.2 Artemisia tridentata subsp. tridentata | reverse complement strand
TTCGTTTTGTAACCACCTTTTTAAAATTCCACTTGTATTAATATTCAACAAAAGGGTTTAATTATCTTTTTTCTACGTCTTTTTTTTTTTGATTAAACGTTATCAGTTTATCTAATCACGACAACTAACTAATATGACGTAAACTCACATTCTTAATAAGGGTGCTTATCAACATCAAGTGACTTATGTTTATTTAAAATAAACATTCCTTATATGTCAAGTATAAAAGTTTTCAATTTTATTTACACTTTAAGTTAATTCGTTAGCATAGATTTTTTAAATATTCAAACTGAACATTTGTCATTTATTAGAGTTTTCGCAAAACCCTAATTTATTATAATATATATATATATATATATATAAATATATATATATATATATATATATATATATATATATATTATATATATTTATATATTATGATTTTATATATTTAAATTATTAAACGTTTAAAGTGAAATACTTTGAAGCATGAGTACAAGTCCTAAAGCATAGAAAACCTTAAACTTTAATTCAATTATAAACCTCAGTATACACATTTTTAAAGCACACCTTAAAAACTTATATGCAATTAACCTTAAACTAGATTTTTCTATAATATCATAAGCCTAATGTAGAACTTCCTAAAGCTCATGGTACAAGTATATTAATGCATACACTCAAAATATATTTATTTCATCTCGCGACCAAGTAACCAAACAGGATTGCACTTCGTATATTTCAGGTCTATTTTTAAATATTTAATACCAATTTATTATTACGTTTTATTAAATGATATTACTTTTAGTAACGATCACAAAGTTTAATCGTAGTGAATTATACTCACGACCAACACAAGATTAGGATGAGTCTATATATTCAAAATACTCAAAGTCATCAATAGTCATTTCTTATGAACTAGTGTCACTCTGTTATTTTTTTTTACATTATAATCTTTAGTAATACGAATACTCAAACCTATTAGATTTTATCAACGTTATACGCTCTCCGTTAAATTTATCACAGGTCTAATTAATTAGTTGGAGTATATTGATAAATTTGACATTTTTATAAGTATTTATTTTTACATTTTCCGGTTTTAAGTTTGTGATTGAGGACTTAACGTTAGTAATTACCAGGATCAAACTACACCTTAAACTATTAATGTGTGTGTATAATTATGCCACATAGAAAATATTCATGCATACCATATGTATGGCATGCAAAAACAAACCATATATGTACGTGTAGGAATTTTTGCCATATAATTCTATATACATACCATACGTATTCTTATAAGACCTTCAAATTAACATGCATGGTTCGAAAACTTACAACTCACTCACGTATACATGTTACTACTTAGCTATAAATACACCATACACTCTCATATGGTGAATTAACACTCAGTATACATGTTCTCTTTACTCTCTGGACAAACTCTTGCAAGTGGCCAAATTCAACCAATAAAATACTACCCTCTTCGCCTATATAAACCAAACCAAAAACCAACACCCTTCCATCCCATTTTCAACTTTCTAACACAAAACACTCAAACCTAGCAAAACTTTGAGGTTTTACCTTAAGTTTTCAAGTACAAATCATTAGGTCGTGTTTCTTTTCTGCCAAGATCAAACAAGCTCATTGAGATTTTGTAAGTTGTTTTTAAACCTTTGTTCAGTCTTTATATATGATATACTATCTATTTATCATGAGTTAATAACTATCAAAATCATCATACAAACCACGGATAAGTTTTTTTTCTTTTTCTGTTATGCGAACAAAACAACATATATACGGATAAAACTAGAGTTTTGTCTGTTTATTTTGAACTCATGGCTTCAAATCATGACACACCATCTACACCCTTGTAATCTCTATTCTCTCAAGTTTTAAACACCCTCAAAACGTAATCAAATAAGCTCGATGCCTCGCTTTTATTTGTGTCTCTTTCTGGCTGTCGAGACATAAAACAAACACCCCTTTATTATATGATTTTGTCTTTTAAAACCTCAAACTCTAAGCTACACAATAGATCATTAAAATAGCTATTAAACCGTTATTAAGTGAAAATATAAGCTAAAAGATCCTTACAAGTTTCGGATAAAATTTTCTTTTCTTTTTCTTCTTTTGTTCTTGTCGCAAATACACACAAACCACCATTTTCTATGAATTGTTTAGATCAAATGGTGACACCTATAAATAAAATGATTAAGTCATCTTAATAAGCACCTAACTAAGTCTATAAATCAATGAAAACGTAACTCAAAAACCTTCATTGCCTCGGTTAATTCTGGCTTCCTTTTGGTCGCGACATACAAAACCACACGCACCCTTTTATTGGGCTCAAGGCCCATAAACCCATTTTATAAGCTAAAAAGCTCTCAACAGCTTATTCCCAACATAAAATAACTTATATCGATAAGCCATGACATGCCATAATCTTTTCTAATCCAAAAATACAAAATTGCAAAATAAGGATTAGAAATGTAACGCCAAACATGCATGGGGGTTAAAAATACTAAATTTGGAATTCTTGGTTCAAAACTATAAATTTAGTTAATAATAAAGAATAAGGACTATGCATGTAAATCGCAAAATGCATGGAGGGCCTGTTTTGCCAAAATTTCTAAACTAATATAAAAAGGATTAGATTTAAAAACTAATTAATGCTTGGGGATAAAAAGAGTAAATAATGAATTAATAAATTATAAAAAGGACTCCGGTGCAAATTATATTTAACCAAGGGCTAAAAAGTATTAATTTCTGAAAGTACATGGTAGAAATTGTAAATTGTGACTTCTGAAACCAAAATAATTAAATATCAGGGTAGAAATGGTAAATTTTCAGGAAGTGTGAATATAAAGTGAAATTTTATACTTTTGGACTAAAAAAATATAAAACTTTTAAGTTTTGGGTAAGAAGTTTAAAATTTTATAACCTAAGGGTTAATTTTGTAACTTCATTATATTTTTGAAATACTTATATTTATAAACTTATGTAGTCAAAGTTTTATAAAAACTTTCATATAAGATTTAAAAACGACAATATCAAAATATAAATAACGATGCTATTTTCAATCGAATAATAAATCGAATAGCTTAAAAACAAATAATTCAAACTTCTTAGCAACTTAACGTTCACCAAACTTAAAATAGTTAGAAATAAATACTTTAACTTATCATGCACTAACCTATATTAAATCTTAAACGATTTCATTCTTAAATCTCGATAAACGATTACATGCACACAAGTTATATGGGTATATAACTTTATTTTTGAACTTTAAGCATTTGCCACACAAGTAACGACGATACAAATACTTTTCAAC
This sequence comes from Artemisia tridentata subsp. tridentata, assembly GCA_021014915.2. Lineage (NCBI taxonomy): Eukaryota > Viridiplantae > Streptophyta > Magnoliopsida > Asterales > Asteraceae > Artemisia > Artemisia tridentata. The sequence goes on along the minus strand of CP139507.1, from coordinate 241,448,092 downwards.
ATTGACTTTTGAACATTAAAGTTAAGAACATAAACCCTCGAAATCTAAGGTTTACCGTATCAATTTAGGCAGCGTCATTTGAGTCGTTCCCATCCACACTTGACATTTCTATATCTGGACTACTGTACCACCGAGGTGAGTCATAGCCCCTCTTTTCTTATTTTGAATTTTTTGGGAGAGATAAATGCTCGTTTAACTTACAAATCTTACTCATAAATATTCTACTCGATTTATGAAACACTCTATTTGTTAACAGAAACTTATTACATGCTGAACGCAAGTACTTTCTGTATGCTATCCTATTTGTTATTGCATAAGTTACACTATTTTCATTAAAAGACCCTCATCTGATGAGCCATTAATCACTTGCGAGTGGACGCGAATATAGTGAATAGATCTATTGGAGGTTGACAAGGCATTTGTACTAGCCGGATAGATAGCTATAATGCTAGTCGGATTGATAGACAAATGCACTTTATTTGAGACTAAATAGGAAGTTGGCAAGCTCCTACCCGAGGGCATTATTACTACATTTAATTATGTTAGTAATTTACATCACTCTTGTGATGTCCTACTGTTAAGGTTTGCATGTCATGAGCTTAGGGCAATAATTATTATTTACCCATAATTGTATTCGTTGCAATTATTCTCTTAAACTTGAAACTTGTGTTCAACTGATTTGCTTGCAAACACTATGGATTCACACAATCTTTGACCCGTTTATGGCAAACAAACAAACTATGGGTGTAAAATAACGTAGCCCACTATTCATTTTATCGATATTTGAAATCATTACAATTATCGCCCAAACTTGAAACTATTGAAATCAACTGTTTTACTTATAAACTCTATGAACTCACCGACCTTTGTTTTGGCACTTTTAGCATGTTTATCTCAGGTCCATAATTTACGAGGATGGCACGCAGGGGCACGAATACTGATAAAAGGCTAAAATCTAATTATCATTCGAAACTTATTTAACAAACTATAAAACTACTAGAACCTCTTTTTGTAAACTCTGATATTCGAGTGATAAATCTTTTAAAACGACTCAATTAGAGTTCGTTTTCTATTATTATAACTGTTGTGCCATTGAGTAACACTCAGTTTGAATTCCGCTGCGTATCACGAAATTAGGGGTGTTACAGATTAGTATCAGAGCTATAGTTATAGAGAAACTGGTCTAATTGAGACATAAACTATAACTGCTTTTCCACAAAAACGTTTTATAGCCTTTCGCTCTCCGTGCCTTCCATCCTCCAGACGATTATGTGACTTCTAGGTAATTTATGCTACACAAACACTTTAGTATATTGATATACACACATTCGACATAATTTTGATCACTTTATACAAACAAAAGAATAAACATACCAGCGTATGCCTATTCTAAGGCATTACGACTCAACCACATTTCCCCGATCATATACCTACTCCTACAATTCGTCATTACGAAACCTTCCCAAGACATTGTGGGTTGCACCATTCTTACCTTATATATACATATTCACCAACTATTCTGAGTACTATGACAACTTTCCTTATTATCTTACTATCATCTCTAAAGATGAGTGTAAATACTCCTTCCGTACTCCCAGAATACCTACACACTAAATTACCTTGTCGATTAATTAAGTATGAGTATTGAGTCAGAAATTCTCAAGTAGGATGATTTACAATGTCTTTATTTGAATGGATTGGGACGCCTTTTTATTTAAATAAAGAAATTATGAATCGCCGAACCATAAGTTTATATTTCTTTATTTACATTGTTTGGGATGCCTCTCTATGTAAGTAATGAATTATAAATGAATGGGCTTATTTGTATCTGAAACAACATGAGCATGAACTCGAGGAACACTAGAATTCATAAAACATAAAACGTAAACTTTTATTACATTAGAATCCACGAATATTAACGCATAACGATATAATTAGCATTAGTAGTGCTAATGTTACAAAGATCACTAAGTAAGGAATATAATCGCCAATTGGTTGACCCGCCAAGCTAATGAAAAACACCACTACACCTACGAGAGCGAGAACCACGACTGGATGTAACACCTTGAGTATTCTGTATGATAAATACACAGAAATCATTAACGCGGTATCAAAAGACATGGTCTTATGCATAAAAACAAACAAATCTTATTATACATTCATTCTTATTACATGAGAACACAAATAAAACAAAGACTTATTTTAAAAATCCTAAGCAATACTATTACCCCCATATCTTATCCACGCCGATGGCTAGAACCACGAGTGGTATGAGAATCACAAAAACCCCGGCCAAAAATTCATAATCTTCATCTGGAACGTGTCACAACCCGTAATTTCAGGCCATTTTTCCGAACCTCGAAAAATTACTATTCCCGAGTTACTATTCACTATTCACTATTCACCGATCACTAATCACTTTTCACTTTTCACTATTCATCGTTTTCAAGGTCAATTTCGTATTTTGAGAAACTTTCGGAAATTTTACTATTCACATGACACTATTCATTCCCGGATAAATCATCAGCATTCATTAATTCGTAAACCGAGTTTACGAGTGTTCAAAAATTCACGTAACCGGTTCGGTTTAGCTGTGAATTCATGCATTTCAGTTAAGGACACATCACGTAGACTAGAGGAGTCTGCATATCATCAGTATCATATTCAGTACAGTAGTTCATTCACGGGTATGCGTTATTATAATTTACGTATGGTTATTTATATAATTAACGTTACCACTCAGTAATTTCTACTTACATTATACCAAATACTCCCGATAATGATCCTAGTATATTTTCATACTAAATTTAATAATATAGAGGTGATATTATTAATTTACCCGGTGTTTTTAAACCAATCGCTAAAATATTCGTCAGGAGCTTATAACTCCGTCATTTTGCGAATTTTCAACCCGATAATTATTCTGACACCCGACTCTTGTCAGGAATATATTTTTACAATTTATACAACTTCGTCGTATTTTACGTCGCTTCATTAATATTTATTTCAAGACAACCCGGTACCCGATAACACCCGAAGTATACACCAAATCAACTAATACTTTTAATATTATTGTAAAATATCTTTGCTTGCCCAAGTTTTCATCCAAAAGGACGCCCCCCATTTGCTTATTTACAAAATTCTTAGGCAAGGCCATACCTCATTTATGAATGGTGTTTTCTTGTTCCTTGATTTTATTTCTTATAACATGAAACTATAACATTATACTAACAACACAAGATCAAAACACTCTCTCCTTTGTCTCTCCAAACCCACGGCATCAAGAACACAAAGAGGGGGAACCATAAATTTGTCAAGATCAAGTACTCTACTAGTCCATTTTAACATCCTTGTTAGGGTTTTGAAATAAAAACCCCAAGGCTTTCATCAATTTCTCATCAAACTCATCCTATATTGTAAGTAACTTCAAGAACCTATTTTTATCATCTCATACTCTCATTTGATCCATGTGGATATGTATTTTCAAGTTGTTGTAGTTAAAAATGCAACTTACATATGTTTATGATACCATTTAACTTATAAATCATCTCAAACAATAGATCCACTAGTTTTATTAACATCCTCATGAATCCTACTATATTTAGTGATGTTTAGGACCCCATGACCCTTTGAGAAGGTGTATGGTCGATCAAGAGTGTTTGTGGAGTTGTGTGGAATTAGTTTGATCAAGTTTTGGACTAGAAAAATGTGTTTTTAACATATAAACATACCTACTGTCCCAAAAATGAATTTCTGGAAAACTCAGGAACTGTTGAACCATTTTGGCCTAAATATTCAGAAAGTACATTCAAAAACGAAACCGTGGGCGCTTGAATCACTAAAAACCGACTTATAACGAAGGAGATATGATTTTTCGATGTTAGGCGACGAAAACTATTTTTCAGAAAAACTGTTGCTGTTTTGCCGAACTTTAAGGGACAAAACGAGGCATTAGTCGTGGTCTAGATGAGCCGAGCCACTGAAAACATGTTAGTTCATATTATGACGAACCCGTGGATATAAAGAACGTAGCAAACGGGCGTATGACGACCTAGTTATGAATTTTTGAAAAGCCGACGAAACATATATTTTTACCAGCACTAAAAATGGGGAAATATTCTAAGTGTAAACTGTATTTTTGGGTAACCATGTCGAGAGCCATTTTACTCACTGATCGAGTCAGTTTTGGAAAATTTTCATCAAGAACTTAAATGAAGTACACCCAGCCTAGTTTCCAAATTGACTGGCCGTTTGTCAAACGGACATGTAACGAGTAAGATATGACCCTTTCAAATTACCCGAAAACTGCCCAGAAATGGCAGAATTGGCTTGAGTAGCTAACTTAACGACTACTTATCTTTATGATCGAGACCTTTCTGGACAAAACGTCAGTTCTACAAGTTGTAAATATTGTTACAAGCTTTCCAAAAACACTGAGTTTGATTCCTAATTCCTAACGTACACTGTTTGACGACTAGCTTTGCGAGGCTACTTAGTCATTTTACAAACTTTGAGAAAAATAATAAATTGCGACGAAAACATTATAATTGACGATTAAACACCAAACAAGGATCATGGAGTATCGTTTCAACATAATTACACGAAAAGTAATATATGACTTAACGAGATGTTAAAAACGTATTTTCGTTAACATACGTATTTGCATGTGTAGCATCATTTCATTTGCTTACATTAGATCATATCCTCATATTAGGTCGCGGTTAGAGACCGAGCCTCATTTCAGCTTATTCATTATTATCATTGTAGCTATCGCACCAGGTGAGTTTCATAGCCCCTCCTTTTATATGTTTTATAATCGTTTTGGGGGAGAATACATGCTCAATTATTTTCACATACTTTCATAAGCACTATAATCTTTGAAGGATTATCGTGAGTTTCATTTCCCCTACTTTACTTGTTTTTAAACCATTTTTGGGGGAGAATGTATTATACCATTTTTATGCGGACCAAAGTATACAAACTCAGTTACATTGCTTAAGTTACCATCATTGCCAATTTAAGTCCCCATTTATTTATCATGGACCGTTAATTACGGGTAAGCGAGAGTGAGTGAATAGATCTATTGAGGGTGACGCCTCCGTTCGTAGTTGGTAGCGCCAACTAGTCATACGAACGCATTTCATTTTTATCATATCCAAATTCAGAGTGTTCGGAAAACACTCTGAGGGGGCATTCATAATCAGTCAAGCTTCGGGGTCATGAGCTTAAGAGATATTGTAACATTTTTATGTGACATTTTTGTCATACACCTTTATACTTATGGTTTCCGTACAAGCACTTCATTTACATAAACCAAATCAGATGTGGCAATGGGTTGTGAACACACAGGTTGCAAGTCTTGTTATGGGCGGGACTTGGAACTGGGTGGATTTACAATGCCTTTGCTGGGAAATCTTCATTCAAAGGCTTTACATTTTTCATAAACTCTATGAACTCACCAACCTCGTGTTGACACTTTTAGCATGTATTTTCAGGTATAAGCAATGGCACGCTACTGGAGGCTTTTGGCAAGGCATGGCATGGTCATAGAAGAATCTGATAAACATTTGGGACTGTTTTACCTATTTAATGGGCCTATTTCTGCACTGCTTTTAACAATGTAAAATTCAATATTTTTGTTAAACAGTTTTATCTTAAATGATTGAGATGAAAACCGTTCTTTACACTTGTGTTGTGATACCAATTGAGTTACACCCCAGCGACACGTTGTCTTCCGCCAGACCCGAATTTGGGGGTGTGACAGATTGATATCAGAGCCTGGGCTATAGGGAACTGGGTGATTTTAAAACCTAGACTGTAGCTCCATTTACAAAAATTTAACCCTATGACCGCCGCGTGCCTGCCTGCCAAGCTGATGCCTCATTTGTGGTTTGTTGCTGACATATTTAATAAGATTTGTGTCTTATTATCAAATCATTTATACCCACTTATTCTCATTGATTACTATGATTGTCTTTCATATAAACATGCTCACATATCTTACACTTCATAACGTTACGCCTTTTCCTTGCGTAGTTTCATCATTCGACCACGAGTTTGGTCCCTTGCCTTAGCCTATCAGAACATCCCTTAAATGTGAAGGACATGGTATTAGTATAACTGAGCTAAGTATTCCAAAATTCATTGAACCTTGGTGGAATATAGACTGGTCATCTATATTCGACCCTGGACAGTGGGACATAGCCTGACCACCTATGTTCGACTCAGAGATGAATTTTGCAATACTGGGAATAGTTATAATAAAATTATGTCCGGGTTGCATTCCTACTCGATTTCTAAAGGTTTCAAAAATTAATGTGTGTGTACACAATCGTTGCAAGAGCATTCACACCTACATCATCTCGTGAACCGCCGTCTAGAAGCACGTCATCCAAGCATAACCTAACCTCAAGCCGTTGAGAGTCAGATCTTTGAGAATGACAATCATTTCACTTTTACCATCACGAATCCTCGAGGCTCAAGTTGAGGCACTCAAGGAATAAAATCGACAGAATGAGAAACTCTATGGTATGCCAAAGAATGCAAATGGTTTAGTAAAGAGGTCAGACAGAGTATTGTGCTTCAAGGATAGAAACTGGATACCTCTCTATGGTGGAATACGAGAGTTGATCACGCACGAGTCGCACAAGTCGATGTACTCCATTCACCCAAGTTCTGATAAGATGTATCAGGATCTTAAGAAACTATATTGGTAGCCGAATATGAAAGCATAAATAGCTAAGTATGTTAGCAAATGCCTTGCTGGCACTAAAGTAAACGCTGAGTACAAGAAACCATCAGGATTACTTCAACAACCAGAAATTTCTCCGTGGAAATGAGAATGTATTACATTGGATTTCGTCACCAAACCTCCCAAGACATCAGACGATTTCGATGCTATTTGGCTAATCGTCGATCGCCTTACCAAATCAGTCCATTTCATTCCAATTAGAGAGACTTATACTATGGACCAGCTTACCTGACTTTATGTCAAGGAAATAGTATCAAGCACGGTGCACCAATTTCTATCATTTCCAACCGAGATAGTCACTTTACTTCAAACTTCGGGCAATCATTACAAGATTCATCTGGAAGCAAGTTGGACATGAGCAATGCCTATCATCCTCAGACCGATGGTCAGAGCGAGAGAACGATTCAAATATTGGAAGATATACTCAGAGCATGTGTGATTGATTTTGGAAATGGTTGGGGCTAACCATTTGCCATTGATCGAGTTCTCTTATAACAACAACTATCACACGAGCATAAAAGCAGCACCATTCGAGGCACTCTATGGTCGAAGGTGTCGGTCCCCTGTTCGTTGGACCGAAGTTGGTCAAGCACAACTCACTGGTCCAGACATGGTTCGCGAAACCACAGAAAAGATAATTCAGATTTGAGAAAGACTTAAAACAGCCAGAAGCCGACCGAAAAGTTACGTCGATGTTTGACACAAACCATTAGAATTTCAGGTTGGAGGCAAAGTTCTGACAATCCATTTAAGATATCCTTACCCAATCAGATATACGCACGACCTACCATACTCGAACCAACAAACATTAAGTAAACTAACCAAGCGCTATAGGACGTGCTCAACACCATAGAATCAACTTTGAATTGTTTGGAGTAAACCTTTGACATTGACAGATTTTACCTTCAACAATAGCCATCACACAAATACAAAGATTACACCCTTTAAGACACCCTATGGTGGAAGTACCAATTATCTATTGGCAGACCAAAATTCAGGAAGTCCAATTCACTAGCCTAGAACTCAGTTGTGAAACAACAAAGGAAATCGTACAAGCCAAGAATCAGTTACAAACAACAAGAGAACAATATAAAAGTTAGGTCAGTTCAGGATGCAAAGTCATTGGGATTAGGTATCCCTAAGCAGCAAATCATTAGAATTCTAACTGTAGAACGAGTTATGTTGAAAACCTTGCCTTGGAAAGGCATGATACAATTTTGGGAACACGGGAAAGTGAACCCTAGGTACATTGGACCATTTAAGAATTTAACCCGAATCAGCCGACTGACATACAGACTTGAGCTTCTGTTAGAGCTCAGCAGCATACCCAACACCTTTCGTGTAACAAACCGTAAGAAGTGTCTTTCAGACAAATCGCTCGTAATTCCATTGGAAGAAATTCAGCTCGGCGATAAGCTCAATTTCGTGGAGGAAACAACAGGAATCATACACCGCGAGGTCAAACAATGAAGCAGAATCAAATTCGTATCGTTAAGGTTCGCTGAAATTCTCGCAGAGGTCCTAAGTTTACTTAGAAGCGGGAAGACTAGATGCGACTTCAAACATCCACATTTCTTTACCGAATCCACTCCAGAGACCAACACAAACTGAATTCAGGGACTGAATTCCTTTAACGGGTGGAGAATGTCACAACCCGTAATTTCAGGCCATTTTTCCGAACCTCGAAAAATTACTATTCCCGAGTTACTATTCACTATTCACCGATCACTATTCACTTTTCACTATATCATTTTTCGAGGTCAATTTCGTATTTTGAGAAACTTTCGGAAATTTTACTATTCACGTGACACTATTCATTCCCGGATAAAATTTCAGTTCATCATCAGCATTCATTAATTCGTAAACCGAGTTTACGAGTGTTCAAAAATTCACGTAACCGGTTCAGTTTAGCTGTGAATTCATGCATTTCAGTTAAGGACACATCACGTAGACTAGAGGAGTCTGCATATCATCAGTATCATATTCAGTACAGTAGTTCATTCACGGGTATGCGTTATTATAATTTACGTATGGTTATTTATATAATTAACGTTACCACTCAGTAATTTCTACTTACATTATACCAAATACTCCCGATAATGATCCTAGTATATTTTCATACTAAATTTAATAATATAGAGGTGATATTATTAATTTACCCGGTGTTTTTAAACCAATCGCTAAAATATTCGTCAGGAGCTTATAACTCCGTCATTTTGCGAATTTTCAACCCGATAATTATTCTGACACCCGACTCTTGTCAGGAATATATTTTTACAATTTATACAACTTCGTCGTATTTTACGTCGCTTCATTAATATTTATTTCAAGACAACCCGGTACCCGATAACACCCGAAGTATACACCAAATCAACTAATACTTTTAATATTATCGTAAAATATCTTTGCTTGCCCAAGTTTTCATCCAAAAGGACGCCCCCCATTTGCTTATTTCCAAAATTCTTAGGCAAGGCCATACCTCATTTATGAATGGTGTTTTCTTGTTCCTTGATTTTATTTCTTATAACATGAAACTATAACATTATACTAACAACACAAGATCAAAACACTCTCTCCTTTGTCTCTCCAAACCCACGGCATCAAGAACACAAAGAGGGGGAACCATAAATTTTTCAAGATCAAGTACTTTACTAGTCCATTTTAACATCCTTGTTAGGGTTTTGAAATAAAAACCCCAAGGCTTTCATCAATTTCTCATCAAACTCATCCTATATTGTAAGTAACTTCAAGAACCTATTTTTATCATCTCATACTCTCATTTGATCCATGTGGATATGTATTTTCAAGTTGTTGTAGTTAAAAATGCAACTTACATATGTTTATGATACCATTTAACTTATAAATCATCTCAAACAATAGATCCACTAGTTTTATTAACATCCTCATGAATCCTACTATATTTAGTGATGTTTAGGACCCCATGACCCTTTGAGAAGGTGTATGGTAGATCAAGAGTGTTTGTGGAGTTGTGTGGAATTAGTTTGATCAAGTTTTGGACTAGAAAAATGTGTTTTTAACATATAAACATACCTACTGTCCCAAAAATGAATTTCTGGAAAACTCAGGAACTGTTGAACCATTTTGGCCTAAATATTCAGAAAGTACATTCAAAAACGAAACCGTGGGCGCTTGAATCACTAAAAACCGACTTATAACGAAGGAGATATGATTTTTCGATGTTAGGCGACGAAAACTATTTTTCAGAAAAACTGTTGCTGTTTTGCCGAACTTTAAGGGACAAAACGAGGCATTAGTCGTGGTCTAGATGAGCCGAGCCACTGAAAACATGTTAGTTCATATTATGACGAACCCGTGGATATAAAGAACGTAGCAAACGGGCGTATGACGACCTAGTTATGAATTTTTGAAAAGCCGACGAAACATATATTTTTACCAGCTCTAAAAATGGGGAAATATTCTAAGTGTAAACTGTATTTTTGGGTAACCATGTCGAGAGCCATTTTACTCACTGATCGAGTCAGTTTTGGAAAATTTTCATCAAGAACTTAAATGAAGTACACCCAGCCTAGTTTCCAAATTGACTGGCCGTTTGTCAAACGGACATGTAACGAGTAAGATATGACCCTGTCAAATTACCCGAAAACTGCCCAGAAATGGCAGAATTGGCTTGAGTAGCTAACTTAACGACTACTTATCTTTATGATCGAGACCTTTCTGGACAAAACTTCAGTTCTACAAGTTGTAAATATTGTTACAAGCTTTCCAAAAACACTGAGTTTGATTCCTAATTCCTAACGTACACTGTTTGACGACTAGCTTTGCGAGGCTACTTAGTCATTTTACAAACTTTGAGAAAAATAATAAATTGCGACGAAAACATTATAATTGACGATTAAACACCAAACAAGGATCATGGAGTATCGTTTCAACATAATTACACGAAAAGTAATATATGACTTAACGAGATGTTAAAAACGTATTTTCGTTAACATACGTATTTGCATGTGTAGCATCATTTCATTTGCTTACATTAGATCATATCCTCATATTAGGTCGCGGTTAGAGACCGAGCCTCATTTCAGCTTATTCATTATTATCATTGTAGCTATCGCACCAGGTGAGTTTCATAGCCCCTCCTTTTATATGTTTTATAATCGTTTTGGGGGAGAATACATGCTCAATTATTTTCACATACTTTCATAAGCACTATAATCTTTGAAGGATTATCGTGAGTTTCATTTCCCCTACTTTACTTGTTTTGAAACCATTTTTGGGGGAGAATGTATTATACCATTTTTATGCGGACCAAAGTATACAAACTCAGTTACATTGCTTAAGTTACCATCATTGCCAATTTAAGTCCCCATTTATTTATCATGGACCGTTAATTACGGGGTAAGCGAGAGTGAGTGAATAGATCTATTGAGGGTGACGCCTCCGTTCGTAGTTGGTAGCGCCAACTAGTCATACGAACGCATTTCATTTTTATCATATCCAAATTCAGAGTGTTCGGAAAACACTCTGAGGGGGCATTCATAATCAGTCAAGCTTCGGGGTCATGAGCTTAAGAGATATTGTAACATTTTTATGTGACATTTTTGTCATACACCTTTATACTTATGGTTTCCGTACAAGCACTTCATTTACATAAACCAAATCAGATGTGGCAATGGGTTGTGAACACACAGGTTGCAAGTCTTGTTATGGGCGGGACTTGGAACTGGGTGGATTTACAATGCCTTTGCTGGGAAATCTTCATTCAAAGGCTTTACATTTTTCATAAACTCTATGAACTCACCAACCTCGTGTTGACACTTTTAGCATGTATTTTCAGGTATAAGCAATGGCACGCTACTGGAGGCTTTTGGCAAGGCATGGCATGGTCATAGAAGACTCTGATAAACATTTGGGACCGTTTTACCTATTTAAAGGGCCTATTTCTGCACTGCTTTTAACAATGTAAAATTCAATATTTTTGTTAAACAGTTTTATCTTAAATGATTGAGATGAAAACCGTTCTTTACACTTGTGTTGTGATACCAATTGAGTTACACCCCAGCGACACGTTGTCTTCCGTTGGACCCGAATTTGGGGGTGTGACAGAACGTAGGTCAAGTAGATGGCAGCGGCACACTAGTACAAAACTGAGGTTTCGTCACACATGTTGTTTTTTGAACGGCCACACAATAACTTTTTATGTGACTAAATGTATCAGAATAAAAGAAACAGCCATATTTGATCCGACTTGTGTGACCATTTCGGAATTACATATGAGGCAACAGCCACACATTTGAATATTTTCTTGACTATAGGTATCTGGTAAAAAAATTTGATTATTTAGTCACTTATAATTTAGGACGTGTGACGGATACGAATAAGTTTGAAACATTAGTCACACTATATATATACATATGTGACAAATATATGTCACACAATTGAATAGTGTGACCAAAATCCATATATGGTCACATGAAGTAATTGTGTATGTGGCTAAATAAAATACTCAAGTTTGTCACACATTATTTAAATGTGTCTGCTAGTTTTTGTTGAAAATTTAGCCACATATGAATTTGAAATGTGTGACAACTGAAAAGTAAGTTTGAAGCATTAGTCACGATATGCATTTAAAAGTGACAAATATATGTCACACACTTCAATAGTGTGACCAAATGTCATATATGGTCACACTAAACCATAGGCATAAATGATTAAGTGTAACCAAAATTCGATACATATGGTCATGTAAGTTAATATGTGTGTCTAAAGTTTAGTGTGTGTTTGCCTGCCAAATCCTGATGTATATGGTCACATTTAATTGTAGCACAATCAAGTGACTATAGGATATACAATAGTCACACCATACCACAAATGTGTATCTAAATTATGTTTGTGGCAAAATTATAAGGGTATTATATATGACCAATACTTTCAAAATAGTCACACTGTGAAATATTCATGCGACTATAGTCAAAAATTTCAAAATCTCAATGTTTTGGTTCCATTGTAAGCATTTATGTTGTCATTAATCCTATCTAGTTGTTCAACAACCACATTAATTGTACCATATTATATCCTTTTTTTTGCTGCATTATATAATACCCCAGTTATCATCCACTCTTTATCATATCAATCGCTTTTCACCATGGATGCACAAAATGGTTGTCAAATGATCTGCATTGACTGTTGGGTTGAAAGTGAAAACAAGGCTGGATTGACCTTTTTTGCAAGGCATCCCCCTTATACGGATTTCATGTGGTATGTTTGTCCAGTGTACCTTGAAAGAAGGGGAACCCCATCTTATACTGGTAGATGTGGTGTTACAAAGGAAAACACAACTACAACAGATAGTAGTGGATATGTAATTGGCTTACATATTAATGCATCCACAAGAGTTGGTGCTTACTTGGGCTGTGATGATGAAGAAACTGAACCAACTGCAACTCAAACAACAAGTGGTGTATGCCCAAGTCAAGCACCAAGTGAGGAACCTGCTACTCAAAAACCAAGTGAAGAATCTGCAAGTCAAACACCTAATGAAGAACCTCCAACTCATAAACCAAGTGATTCACCTGCTAGTCAATTAACCAAGTGAATCACCTGCAAGAAATGCTATGTTGTTTTTCAGTGTAAATGTAATTTAACTGATATGTTGTATAATTAATATGTTATTAACAATGTAGTATGGTTACTACTTTTTTGTATGTGTTGATTTTATAAGTCAAAATGGGTTATTCCAAACACTCTACAATATGTTTTTCAACTATACATGTTTATCTCATAAGCAGTACTAACTATACATTCTAGCAGTCCTAACTTTAACTCTAGCAGTCTTAATTCTATTTCTTGTCCTTGGGTCCTAGATACTTTCCCATCTTCCTGAGCAGTTGATATGCCATGTCATCATAAGTAAACTGAAGCTAGAGTCTTTTCTTCCCACGCAACATCTGATCTAGAATGTCTTTGAACAATTTTAAAGGGTAATCCTTTTCTACAAGCATGTAGATCACCAACTCATTTACAGTTAAAGTATGTACTTCACATCCTTGAAAAAGTTTCCATTCTTTAATAGTATTGTGCTTTAGTCTTCTCCAACATTCATCCTCATGATTTGGTTCAAACATTACGTTCAAGTAATTCCAGACTTCTCTATCATAAGCTTGTTTTGGTGTCTTATTACCAAATCTTTCTTTGAGTAATTTCCATAGAGCTATCATATCTTCTCTATCGAAATTATAAACTATGTGAAGAAAGCTTACAAACCTTCTAGAAGAACCATCATGCCTCTTAATATCTTAATAAACTGTTTTCCCATGATATCCAGACTTATAATCAACAATGGGTTGTTTAACACTTAAAGGTTGTGCATCTTTGGCTTCTCCTTCAGGTTTTCCTACAGAGACAACTGCAAGTTCAGTGTGAGCTTGCATTTGTTCTTTAGCAACAGCTTGCACAGTTTCTTCTTGTTCTCTGCTCTGTTCTTTCTCTGCTTTTTGCTCACTCGTCTTCTTTTTACTGCTTTTTCTTTCCAACTGTTCACCTGCTCTCTTTGAACTTGTTTTCTCTTCTTTCTTTTCTTCACTGCCCTTCACCACCTCAGCATTCAAGAAGCTTTCACTCTTTATCTTGGCAATTTCATATAATTCTTCAATTCTTTTATCATCCAAGAATTTCAAATCCTTTAGTTTCCAATTGTCCACATTCTTCAAATACCTGCACATGAAAGCTCTTCTTTGTGCTAGAGTAGGTGGCTTGGTCTTCTTAGCTGCATATCTTTATGCTGCATACAACTTCTTTTTTGCATCAAAAAATTCTTTCAGCATCCTGGCTTTTTCATCTACTGAGTACTGATCTTGCTCTTCTTTAGTTAGTTTCTTAGCAAGCTCACAATCAGCTTCAACCTGAGCCCTTTCCTCATCCCATGAAGCTATTAACTCTGCATTTTTAGCATCTTTTTCTTCTTGTATTCTCTTTTGTTCCAAAATTATCTGATGTTCTGCTTCATATTGTTGTGCGAATTTCTTAGCAACTTCAGCATCAAGTTGCTCTTGCTCTTCTTTTGATAATGGTTTCGCTACAGGCTCTTCAGTAAGAATCCCTTTACCTTTGCCTTGTACCTGTGGAGTTGATTGTTTAGCCTTTGGCTTTGATGATGGATCTTGTATCACAACACCTTTGGTTACTGGTTTTGATGTCTTCAGCTCAGCAAGTACACTAACAACAATTGTATCCTCTGGTGTAGCAGTACTAGCTTTTGTACTACCAGCTGTAACTGGCTCACTAGTAGCAATAACTGGACCACTAGCAGCACTAATACCTTGATCAGTAGCACTATCAGCAGTTGTAACCTTGCCCAAATATCTATCAATCACCACTTGATTCCCTTGGTTATCAGCAACTAAAAATTCCATTGGATCACTCTCTTCACCAATACTTTCACCCTCTTTATCCTCCCCTGAAACTTTGCCTTCATCCCCCTCCCCCCCTATTTGGGAGCATCATTAGAAGCTTCAAAAGATTTAACCATGTGTTTGGTAATTATTGATCCTTTGACTCCTTCTAAATACCTAACCTTTCTCTTCAAAGCCTTTATCTCCCCACCTTGAGCTTTAATGACTCCACCTTGAGCTTTGATGACTCCATCTTGAGAAGCAGCTGTTATTTGCAGATCAACAATTTGTGCAGACAGCTTGGCACAGGTATCCTTCAATTCATTCAAAAGTTGCATACTATCCTCACCACTTCGGCTTGTGTTACCTAGCCCGAGAGGTGGATCATTGGAAAAGTTAAGTTCAGTCTCACCCCTAGGATGAACATCTGAACCCCCTTGTTTCCATGTAACTGGGTCCTTCACCTGAATCAGTTCCATGAGGACCTGACTCATTAGAAGTTGTCTTGGTTCGGGTCTTAATGATGTTACCACTGTCCTGTGCTGCTTCTAAGCTAGACACAGTAGTGGCAGCCCTTGCTAACATGTCACTCTCCCCACCAGTGACAGCCTCATCTGCAACAGTTGGTATAGAACCACTAGCCTGAGGTAGCTCAGTGTTCTTGGTGTGAGTCCTACGTTTATAGGTCTTTTGTTATTGTTGATGAGATGTTGCCAAAATTGCGGGTGTATGATGGGTACCAGCTGGGATTGCAGAACCTTCACCCATTTGGGTTTGGGCTAATGCCACCATTGTTGGAAACAAAGGTGTCACTGTTCCTGAAAAATCTTTTCCATCCTTCCTCATATTAGCATGTTTTATCTCAGGTCCATAATAAACGAGGATTGCACAGAAAGGCACGGATACCGATAGAAGGCTAATTATCATTCGAAACTTATTTAATAAACTGTAAACCTATTGGGACCTCATTTTGTAAACTCTGATATTTATGAAATTCGAATGATAAATCTTTCAAAATGACTCAAATATAGATCGTTTTTTATTACTATAACTGTTGTACTGTCGAGTAACACCCAGCTTGAATTCCGCTGCGTATCACGAAATTTGGGATGTTACAGATTGGTATCAGAGCTTATAGTTATAGAGAAACGGGTCTAATTGTGACCTAAACTATAACTGCTTTTTCACAAAAATATTTTATAGCCTTTCGCTCTCCGTGCCTTCCATCCTCAAGACAATTATGTGACTTCGAGGTAATTTTTGCTACATAAACACTTTTGTATACTGATATGTTCACATTCGACATACTTCTGATCACTTCATATAAATAAATATACTTGCGTATGCCTATCCTAAGGCATCATGGCTTAAATCACATTTCCTCGAGCATGTACCTACTTCTACATTTTGTAATTTACGAAACTTCCTAAGACATTGTGATTTGCACAATTCTTATTCTTTATACGTTAAATATATACTCGCCAAACTATTTTACATACTATGTCAACTATCCTTGATTATCTTACTCTCATCTCAACAGATGAGTGTAAATACTCCTTCCGTACCCTCACTAAAATACCTTGAAACTCATCGGTTAAGTACGAATGTTGAGTCATAAATTCTTAAGTAGGATGATTTACAATGTCATTATTTGAATAAATTGGGACGCCTTTTTATTTAAATAAAGAAATTATGAATCACCGAACCATAAGTTTATACTCATTTATTTACATTGTTTGGGACGCCTCTCTATGTAAATAATGAATTATAATTGAGTGGGCTTATTTGTATCTGAAACAACATGAGTATGAACTCGAGGATCTCTAAAATTCATAAAACACAAAATGTAAACTTCCATTACATTAATATCCACGGATATTGATACATAGCAATACAATTAACATAACGAATTATTAACACGATATCAAGACTAGATCTTAGACATAAAGACAAACGAGTTTTATTAAGGATTACATAGAAACACAACAAGAACTCATTATAGCAACCCTAACTCGAGACTATTTTCCCCATAGCATGTCCATGCCAGTAGCTAGGATCACAAATGGCATAAGAGCCGCTAGAACGCAAACCATGAATACGAAATCTTCATCAGGAACGTACGCTAAGTAAATAACCCCAAGAACAACATACACAATTGCTAGTATAGTAATGATGTGCGGCATATTGGAAATAATAAGTAAGAAATATATGTTTGGTGGAAGAATGAAAATTAAAATGGAGTATATATAGGTAGAAAACTAGCCGTTGGAAACTAGCCGGTGGGAATTACTATTCCTGACCGTTGATTTTTACTGTTCATCGTACTATGGAAGCTTAAATTTCAAAAACTTTCACTACATTCATCAAGTTCTCTTCCGAAACCTTCATTGTTAAAATTCGTTATTTAAAAATTTCCTTGTTGCACGTATTTTATAAACTCATAATACATACTTATAAAATAACAATCTTCCTTCAAAAAGAAATTTTTCTTAAGCTTATATGACCTACGGAACAATGTTTTCACATGTAAAACAATAAATTATAACTTATAAAGTTTTCACAAGTGAAACCACCTTTCGTTCTCATCACTTAAACACCTAACATAGATTGAATCCCTGGACGGGATTCTGTTAAGGGGGTGAGACTGTAACCACCGGTAAATTTCCATTATATTAATTTAATACTTATCCATTTTCTACGACTAAATTTTTTTAAGATTAAACGTTACCAGTTCATCTGATCACAACCACAAACTAATTTGACGTGACTCACTTTTCTAATAAAAATACTTTATATTTTTTTCAAGTAAACATTTTTCAACTTTTATTTACCACTTTACGTTAATTCGTTAATATACGAATATTAAACATTTAAATTAAATATTTGCTATTTATTAAAGTTTTCACGAAACCCTAATTTATTATAGATATGATTTTACACAACTAACTTATAAATGCTAAAGTACAATATTTTATACCTAGAGTACAAGTCTTTAAAGCACAAAACTTTAACTTTGTTTTATTTAATTTTACAACTCTAAAGTACAATATTTAAAGTCTTTAATGCATTAATTTTAAAAATATATTTATTTCATCTCGCGACCAAGTAACCAAACAAGGATTGCACCTCGTATATATTTTAGGCCTATTTGTAAATATTCAATGCCAATTATTATTACGTTTTTATTAAATGATATTACTTTTAGTAACGAACACAAAAGTTTAATCGTATGACTTTTACTCACGACGAACACAAGATTAAGATGAGTCTATATATTTTATATGAACTATTGCCACTTCGTTATTGATATTTTTATTTTACATTATACTCTTTACGTAATACGAATACTCAAACCTATTAGATTTTATTAACGTATACGCTCTTCGTTAAACTTATCACACATCTAATATAATTAATTGAAGTATATTGATAAACTTTGACTTTTTTATAAATATTATATTTTTACGTTGCCCGGCTTTAAGTTTCGTGACTTAATGAATTAACATTAGTGATTAACGGGATCAAGCTACACCTTAAACTATCAACATGAGTATATAAATTATGCCATATAACCATTTCACATGCAATATATACGTGTACAAATTTTTACCATAGCAAGCTAATATGTAGCATGCATACATACATACATACATATATATATATATATATATATATGTATATATATATATATATATGTATATACTATATATATGTATATATATATATATATGTATATATATATATATATGTATATATATATATATATGTATATATATATATACGTGTAGTAATAGAAGCCATAAGCAACAATATAAGAACATGTATAAACATGTGCCATGACTTGCAATCCATAACGTGTAAAAATCTTGTACCATTGCATGCCATATTAACGTGTATAACCTTGTTGCCATAACATGCAAAAAAACTAAACCAAATATATAATATACATGCATGATCTTGTTGCCATGCAAAAACTAAACTAAACGTGTAACATATATCAATATTTGAACGTATATAAAATATCCTACCAAGAAATATACATATGTATGTGTATTAACAATTGCCAAAGAGAAAATCTAAGTCTTTACATTAAAGCCCATTTGATCCTGATGTTATCACCTTAGTTCAAATTTACTTAAAAATTTAACTAAACATTTTCTCATTTACTACTAAGAAACTCATACACCATAAGTCTTCTTCTTGGTCTCACATACCTACACATCACCATGTCTCTTGATAGTCTTATCATAGTCAAATGTTAGGTAGTTTCTTTGGCTTAGTGTTGAAACACATCACCACCATCCCTTGACACGACTTAACCTCCAATAAACCACATCATCATGTTCCCCCTCCTTCCCACATGATGACCAAGAACTTTTGAAAATCCTAACACCACCACTATATAAATCGACCACATCATTCTTCCTTTTCTTCATCTTATTCGATATGCACAAAATAGAAACACACTCAACTCTCTACTAAACTAGAAGTCCCAAATAGAAGCAAGGGAAGGTTATCCAAGAAATTAGTAGGAGAGGAAAGCTAGGAAATTCAAGTTCAAAACATTCTATCAAAAACTTTCCATAATCACTTTTCAGCTTGTAAGTTTTCTTAACCTATTTCAATACTTTTTATAAGTCTTAAATATGTTTAAACATGGTAATACACAAGTCCTAACTAGAAACATAGGCTAAAATTTTGTTTTGAAAACCTTCTGTAATGATCAGTAAATAAACGTCCCCTTTATTACTTTGTAATACTGCCTGGGCCTTAAAAGTTAACTAACGATACACTAAAACAAGTTAATTAATCAGTTAACATATCATGAAATCAAATTATGAGACTTTATAAAAAATCAGATTTGTTCTCCTTTTCTGTTCTTGTTGCCCAAATCAGCCCCAACTCCCCAACTTGTGCCTCACTTTTCTACCCCGAGAAAAAGACACTAACCCCAGCCAAATACCCTACTTAATCACCACCCAGGAGACTCTAGAATGCCCTTATAACATGGTCAAAATAGTTCGATATCGTGCCTCTAATTGGGTCCTTTTTCTGGTCGCAAAACACAAAAACTAAAAACCCATTTTTGTACACTATTATTGATTTTACAAATATAAGCCATAAGCTACTAAGAAAATAACTTTTAATAGGCTTAATAATCTGTTAACAACTTACGGAAAAAGTATCTGAGGTGTTGGGATCAAAATCTTGATTTATCATTTTTTCTCTTTTCTGTTCCTTCCTTGTCGAACCAGCCAAACCCCTAACTTGTGCCATTTGTTTCGACCCTCAAACCATACTCATAAAATCTAAAATTTTGCCATCTTAAAGACCACCCAGCGAAGTATTTAAAGGAACAAAAGCATTGTCAAAACCTTGTCTCGCCCCGTCCTAAATTTTGCCCTTTTCTTGGCTGGTCGCACACTAAAACAAATGCACCCTATTATAGCGCCCAAACCCCCCTCTTTGAATAATTATTGTGATCAAATGACAAAGGTCTAGAACTTCGGGTTTGAACCATTTAAAAGACCACCCGGCAAATTACTAAAAGAATTAAGAACTTTGTAAAAACATTGTACGGTCTCGCCTATATTTATTTTCCTTTTGGGCGATTTAGGCATAAAACCAAACATACCCTTCTTATTTTTATTTTTAATTTTGAAAAGCTTTAAGCCAATAAGCCCTATACAACTTATTTTCAAACTAATTACAACTTATTTTGATAAATCGTAACAAGCCTCGTCTTTTTCTAAATTAGAAACACGTTTAAAACAAGTTTAGGATTTAGAACGAAACATATAAAAGCTTTAGGGGTAAAACATGTAGATTTTGGAAGATGGAGTTTTCTTGGGCCGAAAATGTAAATTTTACAAAGATTTTAATATAAGGGCTGTTTTGTCAACGATCCATATTAGAAGGTATAAATTGTCATTTTTGAAACTATAGGGTAAAAACTGTCATTTCACCAAAGTTGAAGGATAAAAGTTGTCATTTTTATAAAAGATCAAGGGTATAAAGTACAATATTTTTATATACACTTTGATAATATATTTCACCATTTAATGATTCGGATTTTGTTATAAAACTTATATAAGAAATATATTTATCGACTCGGGATTTTTATAAAACTTATATTATATCGATATACAAGCAAACGAAACATAAACATAAGAAATATGATAAAATCTTATCATCCACCAACTTTTGAAGAGACTTCATGTTGTCTCATTTAACATTTAATCGTCAACAAAACACTTACGAAACAAATATTAAAATCAGGTATATAAGAATACGAATACTGAAACTTGACATATTCGCCTAGGTTGCGTGTCGGAGCATTTTAATCGCTATATTTGATCTGTTTTCCATCCATACTGCTCAGGTGAGTTCATAGTCCCACTTTTATATGTTTTCCAAACTTGTGGGGAGATACATGCTACAAAACCGAACACAAGTATTTTTCTGTATGCTATCCTAATTGATATTGCCTAAGTTTAACTGTTGCCTCTAAAAGACCCTATATCATGAACCATTAATCACTTGCGGGTGAATGCAAATATAGTGAATAGATCTATTGGCAGTTGACGACCCATTTGTGTTGCTGGATAAGTAGCCAAATGCACTTTATTTGAGATCAATAAAGAGACGGGAAATCTCCTACTCGGGGGCATAATTACTCCATTTAATTATGTGGTAATATACATCATTAGCTTATAACTATGATGATAAACCTGTTAACGTTTTGCGTGTCATGAGACTTAGGGCAATATATTGAACTGCAATATTACTGATTTACTTTCTACTTAGATTGTGTTCAAATTAATTATAACTTTAAACGCTATGGATTCACTCAACCTTTGTGTTGACTTTTTAGCATGTTTTATCTCAGGTCCATAATGAACGAGGATTACACGGAAAGGAACGGATATCGATAGAAGGCTAATTATCATTCAAAACTTATTTAATAAACTGTAAACTTACTGGGACCTCATTTTGTAAACTCTGATATTTATAAAATTCGAATGATAAATCTTTCAAAATGACTCAAATATAGATCGTTTTCTATTACTATAACTGTTGTACTGTCGAGTAACACCCAGCTTGAATTCCGCTGCGTATCACGAAATTGGGGGTGTTACAATGTATTTTGTAGAATTAAAAAAAAAAAACAACATGTTAATACTCTTAAAAATTTCATAATCATAATTTAGGACAACATTTCTATGAAATATTTACATAATTTGTGTCTATGATATATGTTAATTTATAGATTTGTGTAATATTACAAAAACTATTAACAAAATGACATTATAGTAGGATTTTAAGATCCCGATCCGATCTTACAATCTCGATCTTGTAAAGACGAAATTGATCCTAAGTAGGATCCCGATTTTGAAAACCTTGTGAGACATTTGGGATAAAAACGGAACACACGAGGGCTATTGGACTATTCGAGACATGCTACCTGTAGACTAACATATTTGGATTTATTGGACTATTCGTTTGGTTATTTTTCGAGTTACGGATTGGTTTAGCGTTCAGGGTTTAGGGTTTAGGGTTTAGGGTTTGTATAAATACTCGTTATATTATAAATTACTCGGGAAATTGATTTTCAATAAAGTCTTTTGACTTGAAAACATTTGATAAATGAAAGAGTCATGGCGAAATTTTGTTATTTCCAAAGATTAATTTTGTCGTAAGTCTAAACTTGTTTTAAATCATAAAACAAGTATATATACCTTGTACTAAAAAAAGGGATTATGGGAAAATACCGACGATTACCAATCGACTCTCCTTTTTTGACATGTTTGTTGTTAGTTATCTCGTTGACTTCTTTTCGTCATCTCATCTCGACTCGAGTTATCCTCAATACTCTTCTCGAGTATTCGGTTATTCATTTTTTTGGAGTGAGTACTCGTGAGTCCGTGTTCTCTACCGTTACACGAATGATGATACCAAACCCTTTTAAAAGGCTAAAACGAGATTATTTTTGGAAATGAGAATGATTAACTTTTGAAAACTCTTGCGCATTTGATTTTTTCGGTGAATATCGTGCCGAGTACGTTGCGATACGTTGTTACGATATTCATTTTCTTTAACTTTTAAAAAATTTGAATATATTAGAGTAATTTTCTTTTGTTTTTTTCGGTAGATTGTAGTGTGACTTAATCTTAATACCGCCAATTTTGTCCATATAATATTCAATTACAGATAATTGATACCCGCGGGGAAACCCGAAAAACTGATGGATAATATTAATCGGGTATCCGGTGGGATATGGGGCAGGTACGGGTATATTATAAACGGGTTCGGGTACGGGTACACTAAAACCTGCCCCGAACCCGAACCGTTGCCATCCCTAATTACCGGCTATAGCCGGATTTCACCGCCACGTCAGCACCATTAGCCTTTTTTTTTCCTTTTTTTTTTCTTCTTCTTTTAGAAATCTTGCCACGTCAGTTATAGTTAA
Source organism: Artemisia tridentata subsp. tridentata (assembly GCA_021014915.2). Classification (NCBI taxonomy): domain Eukaryota; kingdom Viridiplantae; phylum Streptophyta; class Magnoliopsida; order Asterales; family Asteraceae; genus Artemisia; species Artemisia tridentata. Next base: position 241,424,502 of record CP139507.1, on the reverse strand, counting down.
AACAAACCACAAATTCAATAGTCAACCAACAATTAATCCCTTTACCCGATCATTTGTAAACACACACAATAATCGATAAACCCTAATCAACACACACATTCTTCTGGCAAACACAAACACGCAAATAATGAATCCAAATAACAAAAAAGGTATGTTTTTTAATGTTTTCACATATCAGTTGATGATTGATTGTACAATAATTAGTATCAGGCTTTTGATCTATAAATGGTGATGTTAGTGGTTGTTACCGATTCTAATGTGAAATAGGGTTGTTTTGTATTTTATAATGGTTGTTATGCTATGTCTAATGTATGCCCTGTTTTTTTTTGTTTTCCATACTCTGATTTTCGTATACATAATGGTTGTTATGCTATGTCTAATTAAGTGTTTTGTGTCTGAGTATTTTTTGTTGCCTGTTTGTGAGTACACTGAGAGGTCTAAATCAATAAGAGCATTGGAATGTGCCTAGTTTTTGATTGGCCAGTAATGAGAGTACCTAGCAGACTTGTTTGTGCTTGGCCACCAATGAGAGGTCCAAATGCAGCCTATTAGAGTACACTGAGATGTCCATTGAGACTACAAATACAGGCTTTTGAATTGTTTGTGAGTACCCTGATAGGTCCAATGTTTGTGACTACACTGAGAGGTCCAATTGAGACTTCAATTGCAGCCTAGTTGGCCACCAATGAGACTTTAAAAAAAAGACTACAAAAAAAAAGACTGCAAAGAAAACACAAAAAATCAAATCTTCTATCACCATTACTCTCCTAGCTAAGCCAGAATCATTTTCTTTTACCCTTTGTTGCTCAAGAGTCTTGGAAATCGAACCAATTGTTGATTATCATCCTTTGCTTACTCTTGATGATATTGAACTTGATGATAACAACTTAGGATATGAATCCGAAAAGTATTCAGATGATGAAGATATAGATGCGCCTGGAACCAACCAACTAGATACGATACTAGCTAAGAGGGGCATAACCAGGCTAAAAAAGTTTCGCCTGAAGTATGGCCAACATTGTGGAATAAAGCTCAAGGTAACTTTCGATGCATTCAGTAGGGTATCAGGGGAACACAGAGCACTGCTTTCAAGTTTTTTAGGAGATCTGGTTCTTGAGCACATAGGTTTGAAGATTCTTTCCTGGAAGAAGGTGAATAAAGAATCAAGAGATAAACTATGGGCTGAAATCACGGTACATATATACCAAGGTTGTCAGGATCAGGATCCTACCTAGGGTCGTTTTCGGCTTTGCAAGATCGGGATCGTAGGATCGTAGGATCGGATCCTACCTAGGATCGTTTTCGGCTTTTCCTTTACATATGTATACAAACCATTTTTAAAAACCTTCCTCTAAAAAAAAGTCAAAAAAATTAAAAAAAAAAAACAGGATCGGATCGTTCACGATCCTACGATCCTACGAGCGATCCCATGATCCTGTAACGATCCTACCTGAAAAAAGGGTTACCAACAGGATCGGATCGTTCACGATCTTACGATCCTACGAGCGATCCCACGATCCTGTAACGATCCTACCTGAATTACGATCCCGTAACGATCCTGCTCATTTTGTGTGTTTAGGATCGTAGGATCGCAATCCTAACAACCTTGATATATACTATTTTGTAACCCATTACTACATAAGTTTATATATGCAGTTACATTATGTGCAACTAATTAACAACATTGTGTTAATCTTTGCAGAAATTTTTTGATGTTGACGTGACATTCAGAAAATTGATAATGACTCGTCTTGGTCAACTGCAAATGAATTTCAGAATGAAGCTCAGAGAAAAATGCATTTTGCCTAACCTAAATACACCTTCCAAACTGACTAAAGTCCCGGTCAAGTATAGTGCAATTGTGAATTCAGCAGACTGGGTCGAGTTTGTAAACTACACGACCACCGATGCATACAAGGTTTTAATTAGTCATCTTTATTTAAGTCTATATGCCATTTCATAATTTTCAGTTTGCAGCATTACCATATCTAAACGCCTTATGATTTTGTGTTTTTAGGAGAAATCTGATAAAGCTAAAATGGCGTGTTCCCAAAATAGTTATCAGCATAAAATGGGACGAGGTGGATATGTGATGTGCCCGGTTCGGTGCAAGTTTTAAATTTATAAAGGGTGAATTACCGAATCTAATAACAACACATACGAGCAAGTATACTCGTCCGTTGTAGCAAGATTTTGATGGTAAGTCGGGATCGTTCGCAGGGATTTGTGTAGTGAATCGAATTGCAAGTTAAAAGCAACAATCTCAAATAAGCAGTAATGATATAATGAAAATTCAAATGATTAAAAAACTACACTTGCTTAGACTAGTGTACTCCAATTGACTAATATGATTGTGATAACTTTGGAAAACATGTTGGTTGTGATAATTAGTTTTGACACTAATCTATTGTTCCTACAAATTAAACCTTCGTCAAGATTTTGGTTTATAAAAACAAGCATTACGATTAACCAATCAATTCAAGATCAATTCAAGGTTCATGAGTTGGTGTTCCTCAAACACAAAAACAATCTTTTGTCTAATCAAACAAGCTTAGGAAATGGTCAATACAAAAGGTAACCAATTATAGACAAAAGGTCACAATTGAAAGCAAACTATTAATCTTTCGACCTTTAAAGTGGTTTACAATCAATCCGTTTTGATAGACAAAAGCTTTTTCATTACAATCACAATTAGGTTCCTTTGGTTAATCAAGAATAGTGGTAGACAACAATCATTCATAGACAAATGATTATAACTAGTGGAATAACAATAGTTCTTTCAACCCTCAAGATTACTAGCACTAGTTAAACTTGATTTCCCAAATGTCACTATGAAACTTTATCACAATTGGTTCTTAGAATTGACTTGAAATTGAATTAAAACATGTTATCACAATCATATGCAAATCAATGAATAATACACATCATCTAAGCAAGTGCACAAAGGCACTAGCCACTCATAGCAAACATAAATGTAAACTCAATAATTTGAACATTAGAAACCATGATTGAAAGTCTTACAATGATTTGGAAATAAGATTACAAGTGAAAGACAATGATTCCACAAGCAATGAAAATGGTAAATTCGACTTTCTCCCTTCTCCTGGACTTATGGACGAATTTCTTGAGTTTCTTCTGTGAATGGTTCCTCTCCTAGCACTTGTTTAGCATGTATATATCTCTCTAAATTGATTGGTATATAAATACTCAACTAATGGTTCCATAAATTGCTCCAACCAAGGGTCTAAGTGCATAAATGCTTCTCTTGCCCTCCAAGTAGTATTGAATGGTTAGAATAATGACAAGAAGGGCCTAGAACCGGAGTTATAAAGTCACAATCCTTAATAAAGAAGTCTTGGGTAAAACAGCGACTTCCAACCGATCGGATGGAATGGTCTACCGATCGGTTGGTCTTCTCGGTAAATCCACTTTCACTCCATCCGGATCGGTTGCGGGCGGCGACCGATCGGATGGTGATGGCTGCTGAACCTTTTTCTTGATCTTTTGCGTATGACTTGTTTCTCGGACGTAGCTCTTGATTCTTCGGTCTTTCTCTTTATCCTAAAGCTTATGAACTTGACTATTTGGACTTTAACTCCTTGAAGTACCTTACGAAGCGGAACTTGACACAAGATTCACATGAAATCTCAAATACTTCCTTTTTCTTCATTTTTGCATCTTTTCCATCCATTTTCCTGTCTTTGGCTACAAATGCTTTGCAAACACACTTTGGTACGATTTAGTAACAAAAGCATATAAATATAACCACAAAACATATATAAAACTACCAATAACGCTATCAAAAACATGTTAGATTTAGGCGTTATCAATATGTTTATGTCAAAGAGAAAGTGGTAAGATTACATAATGTTTGTTTTAGAAATTAAGAGACGATCAGTATAAGAAATGAATCTGTTTACATTGCACAATTTGCACATTTGCATTTAATACCCTCATATTTTCAATTATCTTGGTTTAACTGTACATGTGTATGCACCCTCATATTTTCGTTTATCTTGGTTTAACTTTACATGTGTATGCATTTGATGTTTGTTATATCCAAAATAAAGAGATTGAAGCAGATGAAGAACCCCCGCGTGATGTAATGTGATTGAAAGGAAGGGTAAACAAAGACGGAGAATATCCAGATGATGATATTAGATCAGTGGGAGATAAACTTGTAAGTTTGATTGCAAATTCTATTATTATGCTTATATACCAGCAGCATTAATTGTGTACTAGCAGTAGTAACTTGTATACTAGCAGTATTAACTACGTACTAACAGCAGTAACTGTGTACTAGCATTAGTATATTTTTCATTGAAGTTCATGAGCAGCACTAACTCCAGCTGAGAAGCATTGACACAAATATGAGCAGCAGTTACTCTAACAGCATCAAGAAGACTTTTAATCCAAAAATTTCCTATATTTTTTGTGCAGAAAGAAGCTGATGACCAGATCAAGGAAGGAACCTTGAGTCTTGATAATGGCACTGATGCCATGACAATTGTCTTTGGTAAGGAAAAGGGCGGTTATGCAAGAGGAGTGGGAGGTGGAGTAACATACAAGAAATATTTTGGCCTACCTCGAAGAAATCAAGAAACCGGTGAAAGACTTGAGTTACTTCAAACTCAACTAGATAATGAGAGACGCGAGCGTCAAGAAAAAGATAAATTGGTCAAGAAAATTGTCCACTGAGATGACCGAAAAAGATGTGATGGTCAAGAAATTATCCAGTGAGGTGGAACAAACAAAGGGAATGCTTACTCTACTGATGACACAGTTGAATAAACAAGGGATACATATAAATTTGGCATCTGATCCATTGCCATTAGCCTCAGATGTAAGCCATTTTTTTTGTTGTTAACAATTTCATTTTCTAATGCTAACACCACTGATGCTAATGATACCAGGCATTGAACATAAACTGATGAGTCAATATATTTCTTAATTTATAGTGCATGTGACTCCAATGGCCATTGACAATATAAAGAGCAGCGCTAATGAGGTGGACGGCACTCAGCCAAGTGATGGTGTAAGTGCTAAAGATGCGAGAATTCAGGAGAAGTCCAATGGCCTTGTAACATCGGAAAAGGTAACGAAAACAATGGTAAGTAATAAAACATCCGCCTTTGATTTTTGAATTTTACATACATGACTAATGTACCGTGTTTTATATATACGTATAGGAACCTGCTCAAACTGTTAAGCCTAAGCAAAAGCCTAAGTCACGATGAAATGGGTCTCCAGATTCCCAATCGCAACAAAATGTGTCGTCTCCAACACAAGCACTGCCAACCGTATGTATTTCAACATGTTTCTTGTTATTATTTTGTTTAAATAATGTAACGTGTTTTATATATACATATAGGAACCTACTAAAACTGTCCGACCCAAGACAAAGCCTAAGTCACGACAAAACGGGTCTCCAGATTCCCAATCGCAACAAAATGTGTCTCCAACACAAGCATTGCCAACAATATGTATTTCAACATGTTTCTTGTTATTCTTTTGTTTAAATAATTTCTGATATATACATGCAAAAATTCTTTGTTTTTAGACATATAAGTGCAAACTGTGGCACATAAAGAAAGCAAATATCGTTGCTTTAGGTACCGTATACCAGTCTCATGGAAAGAAAATGCTGCATAACCAACCACTCCCAAATGATTGCTACAGAGTGTCAATTGATTCATCGTTAGTTGATGCAGCATGCATACCGGACGTAGCAAATAATGGGTTCAAAACAGTTAAGGCAGTCGTAGGTGGTTTCGTTGCATGGCCAAAGGATCAAGTTATTGTTGAAGAGGAGGTACATACATGTGTTTTTTCAACCTACATATATATAATTCTTCATATATTAATTCAATGTTTGATACAAATGTCTTTTGTTTACTACAGGTTACACCAACAAACCCTATGACTAAATGTGGACCACCAGTACCATCGAAGAAAAAATATGTATCTGTTAACGACTTAAAGCAACTGCAAGCTAAGCCGCCGAAGATTCAAAGTCTTTAAATTATGGTACTTGAGAATTTGATTATGTACGACATTACAATTGTATATTTTGTTCACTAATATACAATCGAGTTTAATTCAATTTGAAATTTCTTTTTGTTTTTAATTATGTTATATATATATATATACATATATATATATATATATATATATATATACATATATATATATATATATATATATATATATACATATATATATATACATACATATATATATATATATATATATATATATATATATATATATATATATATATATATCCAGCAGCACTAGCATAGTACTAGCAGTAGTAACTCTGCTTCAGCAGGACTAACTTAGTACTAGCAGTAGCAACTATGCTCCAACAGTACTAACTTAGTAATAGTAGTAGTAACCCCGTGACTAAAAGATGCAGTCACAAAATATGGTCACGCTTATCAACATTATTGGTCACTCTTTGTTTAATTGGATGTGTGACTAAATATTACAAAATGCCACACAAACTAAAAATTCATTTGACCATTGGATGAACAATAGTCACGCAAAATAAACATTTCTTCACTTTAAACAGCATATGGTCACACTTATTAACACTTTTGGCCACTTTATGCTTAATTGTATGTGACTAAATACCCAAAACAAACATGCTTTGTGTGACTAAATATTACAAAAGGCCACACAAACATAAAATTCAAGTGGCCATTGGATGATCAATAGTCACACAAAATGCACATTTCTTCACTTTAAACAGCATATGGTCACACTTATTAACACATTTGGCCAATTTCTGCTTTTTTGTATGTGATTAAATACCCAAAACAAACATGCTTTGTGTGACTAAATATTACAAAAGGCCACACAAACATAAAATTCAAGTGGCCATTGGATGATAAATAGTCACACAAAATACACATTTCTTCACTTTAAACAACATATGGTCACACTTATTAACACTTTTGGCCAATGTTTTTTAAATTGTATGTGACTAACTCCAAAAAAACAACACACGTTGTGTGACTAAATCATCACAAATGTCACATTATATATATATACTAAAACCCAAAATTTTGGGCCCCACACAACACTCTCACAAAACACTGTTTGAAACACTGTTTCATCTCGAAAAATGAACAGTAGCATGAACAGTGTTTACTGTTCATGCTACAGTAAATTTTATTTATTTATTTATTTTTTCTTTTTTTTTTTTTGAAATCCCGCAGCATCGCGCGGGTTTCCCCGCTCGTTTATTATATATTCATGTGGACATAGGACGGGAAATAGTCACACAAAATACATATTTACTTGAATAAATCATCTCAAATGTCACATATATTATATATTTATGTGGCCAAAGGATGAACAATAGTTACTCTCAAAAAATATTTGTGTGACTATAAAGTGTTTACGGTCACACAAAAATGATTAATCCAACAAAACTTGTGCCTAATGTGTCACACATATTCGGGTTTTGGTCACTCTTTTTCAATGAAAATGGCCACAAACTAAACAATGTGACCATATGCCACCTACGGTGGCGCGACCTTTGGTGACACACAAAAAAAAAAAAGTGTGTGACTATATGCATATCGTCACACATTTTTAGTGTGACGAAATCGCATATCTTTACCAGTGGCAACAACATACACAATCACAAGGATGGTAATAACATGCAGCATCTTGAAAAATTAATGAGAGAAATATGGGTGGTGGAAGAATGAAAAATTAAAATGGGGTATTTACAAAAAGAAAAGTAGCCATTGGGCTACTGTTCATAGCCGTTTAAAATTACTGTTCATTTAAAAAAAATAATTTCTAAGGAACAAACTGATACATCATCTGCAAAAACTGAAGTTCAACAACTTTCTCTACATTTATCAAGTTCTCATCCGAAATCTTCATGGTTAAAAACAGTTTTCGACGTCAATAACTTGATTTTCACAAAACAAGTAATTAGGAACCATGTTTTTAAGACTAATCACTAAAACATGATAAACCTTATAAAATAACAATCTTCATTCAAAATATATTTTTTTTAAAGTTTATTTGCCCTTTGGAATAGCGTTTCTAACTTATAAATTTTCACAAGTGAAACCAGACTCAAACATGCTCACCTAGTCACGTGATTAATCTAAACCGAATCAGGAGAAATATTTATTTGATAAAACACTTGTTATTCTACTAAGAGAAATTCAGGACAATGACAAAAATTACACCTTATTTCAATATGACAAATTTGGGATACATCACTAGTAATTGACACAAGGAACCACATTTTCAACATCTAACGCGGACTGAATCTCAGGAAGAGATTCCATTTAAGGTAGTGAGACTGTAACTACTGGTAAAATTCCACTTGTATTAATATTCTAACGAAAGAATACTTATCCATTTTCTACGTCTAATTTTTTTTAGATTAAACGTTATCAGTTTATCTAATCACGACAACTAACTAATATGACGTAACTCACATTCTTAATAAACGTGCTTATCAACACCAACGTGACTTATGTTTATTTCAAATAAACATTCCTTATATGTAAAGTATAAAAGTTTTCAACTTTTATTTACCACTTTACGTTAATTCGTTAGCATACGATTATTAAACGTTCAAACTGAACATTTGCCAATTATTAAAGTTTTCGCAAAACCCTAATTTATTATATATATGATTTTATATATTTAAATTATAAACGTTAAAGTAAAATACTTTGAAGCATGAGTACAAGTCTCTAAAGCATAGAAACCTTAACTTTAATTTAATTATAAACCTCAGTATACACATTTTAAAACATACCTTACAAAACTATAATGCATTAAACTTAAACTTGATTTTCTCATAATATCATAAGCCTAATGTGAAACTTCCTAAAGCTCATGGTAGAAGTATATAATGCATACACTCAAAATATATTTATTTCATCTCGCGACCAAGTAACCAAACAAGGATTGCACTTCGTATATTTCTGGTCTATTTTTAAATATTGAATACCAATTATTATTATGTTTTATTAAATGATATTACTTTTAGTAACGATCACAAAAGTTTAATCGTGTGAATTATACTCACGACCAACACAAGATTAGGATGAGTCTATATATTCAAAATACTCAAAGTCATCAATAGTCATATTTCATATGAACTATTGTCACTCTGTTATTTTTTTTACATTATACTCTTTACGTAATACGAATACTCACACCTATTAGATTTTATCAACGTATACGCTCTCCGTTAAACTTATCACAGGTATAATATAATTAGTTGGAGTATATTGATAAATGTTGACATTTTATAAATATTATATTTTTTCGTTACCCGGTTTTAAGTTTCGTGACTTGAGGACTTAACGTTAGTAATTACCGGGATCAAACTACACCTTAAACTATTAATATGTGTGTATAATTATGCCACATAGCAAATATTCATGCATACCATACGTATGACATGCAAAAACAAACCATATATGTACGTGTAGGAATTTTTGCCATATAATTCTATATACATACCATACGTGTTCTTATTAAACCTTCAAATTAACATGCATGGTTTGATATCTTACAACTCACTCACGTATACATGTTACTACTTAGCTATAAAATACACCATACACTCTCATATGGTGAATATACACTCACGTATACATGTTCACTTACTCTCTTGACAAACTCTTGCAAGTGGCCAAATTCAACCAATAAAATACTACCCTCTTCGCCTATATAAACCGAACCAAAAACCAACACCCTTCCATCCCATTTTCCACTTTCTAACACAAAACACTCAAACCTAGCTGAAGTCAAGCCATAGAAGAAAGGACGGGCAAAACTTTGAGGTTTTAGCATAAGTTTTCAAGTACAAATCATCAGGTCATGTTTCTTTTCTGCCAAGATCAAACAAGCTCATTGAGATTTTGTAAGTTTTTTTTAAACCTTTGTTCAATCTTATATATGGTATACTATCTATTTATCATGAGTTAAAACTATCAAAATCATCATACAAGCCACGGATAAGTTTTTCTTCTTTCTCTGTTATGCGAACAAAACAACATATATACGGATAAAACTAGAGTTTTGTCCATTTATTTTGAACTCCTGGCTTCAAATCATGGCACACCATCTACACCCTTGTAATCTCTATTCTCTCAAGTTTTAAACACCCTCAAAACGTAATCAAATAAGCTCGATGCCTCGCTTTTATTTGTGTCTCTTTCTGGCTGTCGAGACATAAAACAAATACCCCTTTATTATATGATTTTGTCTTTTAAAAACTCAAGCTCTAAGCTACACAATAGATCATTAAAATAAGCTATTAAACCTATTATTAAGTCACAAATAAAAGCTAAAAGATCCTTACAAGTTTCGGATAAAATTTTCTTTTCTTTTGTTCTTGTCGCAAATACACACAAACCACCCTTTCCTATGAATTGTTTAGATCAAATGGTGACACCTATAAATAAAATGATTAAGTCGTCCTAATAAGCACCTAACCAAGTCTATAAATCAATGAAAACGTAACTCAAAAACCTTCGTTGCCCTGGTTAATTTCTGGCTTCCTTTTGGTCGCGACACTACAAAACCACACACACCCTTTTATTAGGCTCAAGGCCCATAAACCCCTTTTATAAGCTAAAAAGCTCTCAACAGCTTATTCCCAACATAAAATAACTTATATCGATAAGCCATGACATGCCATAATCTTTTCTAATCCATAAATACAAAATTGCAAAATAAGGACTAGAAATGTAACGCCAAACATGCATGGGGGTTAAAAATACTAAACATGTTATTCTTGGTTCAAAACTATAAATTTTGTTAATAATAAAGAATAAGGATGATGCATGTAAATCGCAAAATGCACGGAGGGTCTGTTTTGCCATAATTTCTACAACTATATATAAAAAGGATTAGATTTAAAAACTAATTAATGCTTGGGGATAAAAAGTGTAAATAATGAATTAATAAATTATAAAAAGGACTCCAGTGCAAATTATATTTAACCAAGGGGTAAAAAGTTTAACTTTTGGAAAGTACAAGGTAAAAATTGTAAATTGCGACTTCTGAAACAGAAATAATTAAATATCAGGGTAGAAATGGTAAATTTTCAGGAAGTGTGAATATAATGTGAAATTTTATACTATTGGACTAAAAAAATATATAATTACTAAAATAGCCCAAAACCCAAATGGGATATTTCTACCCCGGTTGCCCTGGGCAATGCCCCCAGTTGCCCAAAAAAGGGCGATGGGCAATGCCCCCAGTTGCCCAAAAAAATATATAACTTTTAAGTTTTAGGTAAGAAGTGTAAATTTTTATAACCTAAGGGTTAATTTTGTAACTTCATAATATTTTTAAAATACTTATATTTACAAACTTATGTAGTCAAAGTATTATAAAAACTTTCATATAAAATTTAAAAACGACAATACCAAAATATAAATAACGATGCTATTTTCAATCGAATAATAAATCGAATAGCTTAAAAACAAATAATACAAACTTCTTAGCAACTTAACGTTCACCAAACTTAAAATAGTTAGGAATAAGTATTTTAACTTATCATGCACTAACCTATATTAAATCTTAAACAATTTCATTCTTAAATCTCGATAAACGATTACATACACACAAGTTATATGGGTATTTAACTTTATTTTTGAACTTTAAGCATTTGCCACATATGTAACGATGATACAAATACTTTTCAACATTGTCTTTTGAACATTAAAGTCATGAACATAAACCCTCAAAATCTAAGGTTTACCGTATCAATTTAGGTAGCGTGACATGAGCCGTTCCCATCCACACTTGACATTTCTATATCTGGACTACTGTACCACCGAGGTGAGTCATAGCCCCTCTTTTCTTATTTTGAATTCTTTAGGAGAGATACATGCTCGTTTAACTTACAAATCTTACTCATAAACATTCTAGTCGATTTATGAAACACTCTATTTGTTTACTGAAACTTATTACATGCTGAACGCAAGTACTTTCTGTATGCTATCCTAATTGTTATTGCCTAAGTTACACTATTGCCATTAAAAGACCCTCATATCATGAGCCATTAATCACTTGCGAGTGAACGCAAATATATTGAATAGATCTATTGGAGGTTGATGACCCATTTGTACTTGCCGGATAGATAGCTATAATGCTAGCCGGATTGATAGACAAATGCACTTTATTTGAGACTAAATAGGAAGTTGGCAAGCTCCTACCCGAGGGAATTATTACTACATTTAATTTAGTTAGTAATTTACATCACTCTTGTGATGTCCTACTGTTAAGGTTTGTGTGTCATGAGTTTAGGGCAATGATTATTATTTACCCATAATTGTATTCGTTGCAATTATTCTCTTAAACTTGAAACTTGTGTTCAACTGAGTTGCATGCAAACACTATGCACTCACATAATCTTTGACCCGTTTAGGGCAAAAAACAAACTATGGGTGTAAAACAACGTAGCCCACTATTCATTTTATTGATATTTGAAATCATTACTATTATCGCCCAAACTTGAAACTATTGAAATCAACTGTTTTACTTATAAACTCTATGAACTCACCAACCTTTGTGTTGACACTTTTAGAATGTTTATCTCAGGTCCATAATTTACGAGTATGGCAAGGAGGGGCACGGATACTGATAGAAGGCTAAAATCTAATTATCATTCGAAACTTATTTAACAAACTGTAAAACTACTGGGACCTCTTTTTTTAAACTCTGATATTTGAATGATAAATATTTTAAAACGACTCAATTAGAGTTCGTTTTCTATTATTATAACTGTTGTGCCATCGAGTAACACCCAGTTTGAATTCCACTACGTATCACGAAATTGGGGGTGTTACACGTTTTTCATACGAAGTTAGTAAAGGTGACATGCTTTAGCAATCGGCACTTGTGTGAATTAACACTAATTTGTGCATTAAAATGGTCTAACTGTGCATTCGCTTTCATACGAAGTTAGTAAAGGTGACATGCTTTGGCAATCGGCACTTGTGTGAATTAACACTAATTTGTGCATTAAAATGGTCTAATTGTGCATCTGTTTTCATAGGAATTTGGAAAAGGTGACATGCTTAGGAAATCAAACAATCTTATTAAGCTCTTATGCATTCTGTAACGTTGCAAACCGAAAAAAGCCCACATATCAAACCCTCCCAAAACCTTCTGTAACAACTAAACCTCTGTTTTGTGTCACTGTGCTTTTTGACTTCTAACCAAAACTACATGAAGTTCACATTTTGGCAACTGTAATATATAGACAGAGTGTATCGAAAAGCGTCCATTTATCCTAGAAAAAAAAAAAAAAAAAAAAAAAAAATATATATATATATATATATATATATATATATATATATATATATATATATATATATATATATATATATACTAGTATCTAAGCCCGCCCGATGGGCGGGCATGACTTGTAATTTACATTTTAAACATTCTTATATGTTGAAAGTTAATGCATATCATAATTTGTAAAAAAAAAAAAAATTGTAAATGAAACTTGTAACTTATTTTAATACAATAACATTATTATCAAAGTAAACATTCATATGTTTTCAAATTACATATCTTTGACGATAGCAATTTTCTACTTCATATTCCGTGTTAGTATATTCTTCAGTAGAATCATGTTCATTGGTATTGTAGTCACGTTCGATTTGATCATGATCTTCATGGATTGTTTGATTTGAATCTGAAAAAGTATCTCGATCATTCATCTGTACATTATTTCCTACATTTTGAATGAATGGATTATGATCATTTTCTTGTATCGTGGAATCGTTATCTTTATCAGTAATAACTACATCAGATTCATCATCCTCAATTAATGGAATAAACAAACCATTTTTATGATGTAAAACACTGCAACTTCACAAATTTATATAAGTCCACTGTACCAGAAATCTGCCAACTGGTATCTATTTACATCCCAATTTCACAATTCGTCTTTTTCTATCGAATATCTTTCTTCCTGTGGCCATCCAGGAACTTGTGATATGCCATTATATAATCAACGCACACATTAATAAAAAAGTTTTGTTGCTTCACATCTTTTTGTCGCCGAAAGTAGCAACAAAACTACTAATTCAGTTGTTCCTACTTCTAACGAATACGGTATGTTTACTTTCATATGATTCAGGAAATACAAACGATAGAGAAACCCGGTGAAAAGACAATAAAGAAAGAAACTTTGATAAGCTTAAATAATGATTTTAGAAATGTTACAACCAAAGCGAGTAAGTAATTATATGTTCTTTATTCATGGAAACTAAAAGTGTGGACTTACTTGTTTCTCAAGTGCAGTGACTTTATCTTGAAAATTTATCAATGGAATGCCTCTTGGTATACTCATAGAAGTATAGTCAACTTCCTGTGACAAAAAAATGGCAAAATTGGTCCATAAATTAAGCAAATATTGGCAACGTGTCAAGTTTATAACATACATTGTTTAAATAATTGAAATGAGATCAATTTCAACAACCTGGTGAATAGGTATTTCTGGTAATGAGTGCATGTAACACTACGAAATGCATTCCCGCTACATTTTGTAATTGTGATGTAAGGTTGCGTACTTTTAACATCAGTGCCACTTTTAATCGAATCGTATAAAACTTTTGAACTGCAAGAACATGACATAACGCAATGAAAATATAGAGCATCAGATGTAAATAGCATAAAACAACCTGCAAAAAATATGTACCATGAACGTTGCGGTTCCACTTCCTCCCAACACTCTTGGTCCATGCCAATGTATGACTTTGCCGTCCTGCTCTTCGATTCTCAGTGGTTCAGCTTCTCTATCAGGCTATAAAAGCAACAACAAAGCAGATGTCACGTACCACATACTAAGTCAAAATCTGAAAGTTTTTTATTCACAAAAACATAAAACACAGATCCACATCATTCACCACATTAACATCAAACAAATACCTCTTGGTTTGATCCGCTGAACCGGTTTTTATAACAGAGGGAAAATTTTAGCATTACGAACAGATCATGATAACCGGCCTGTTTGAACATTTTTAAACCTCTAAGCATTATATACATGAATAAAAGTATAGCAATAGAGACACCCAAAACCTCATAATAAGACACCCAAAAACCCCATAAAATATTGTGAAATAACACCTCACCTGCTATTATACCTCTAAATGTGTTTTTGACTTCGCGGACCTTGATAAATTTTTGAACTTCTGTCCAAAAACACGACCAACTATATTAGATACCTATATACTGGTGCAAATTTACATATATTTGTAGCATCAAGGAAATAAGACTTTCATACATGGTCAAGAAAACTCTGTTACAATATCACATCAAGCTTGTGTAGCAAGAAGGTTGAGAGTTTATTTAAAGGAATAATAATCAAACCTGCTATAGAACCCAGAACCTCAGCAGCTTCATGTCTAACCGACCCAGATTTGTTTCCATAAAAGATATAAAAACGCAATAATTGTTTCACACTATCTTGTCAAGCCTTTTTTTTTAAATTCAGTTGATGGTTTTGTAGAAGTTTTTATGTGATTGTAGCATTGCTCCAAAATAAGAACTTAATGTCAATTCCAACTCAACTAACTAAGATACATTAGTATTTTAGTAGGATAATACCTTTTATCTCAGTATCCTATCACAATCAATAAACTCCAAATATGAAACAGACTGTGATCACGCTGTGAAAATCATAAGCAAAATTTACAAACAACTATAAACGGCAATACTAAAGTTACATGAAAGTTACCGAGATACTTTATTGACGTATGTTTAGTAGACAATATATACAAACCTTCCAGAAGTCGATATATTGTTTGAAAAAGGTGTGAGGATCACCAACATCACTGCAAAAGGAATATGAGTTTTTTATAAAGATTAGTGCCACAAAAATGTTAATATCAAAAGAGAATGAAGTTATCAATTCTCTACATTCAACATGAACGATGCTTATTATACCTGCAACATATATATAATTAGCAATTAAAATTACCTCACATTCGATTAGTATGCGTTATTAAAACGGATATGAAAATATATTAGGAATAAACAAATAAAGGAACTACCTTAATTGTCACATTTAATGACATTACACGATCATCAGAATTCCAAGGCCACCTAATATCATCTTTAAGTTCATGCAATTGACTTATATAAACTTGCTGGCTTACAGTTTTATATCCTCCTTCAGTCACATAGTTCTGCAAATTAATTAAGCCAACATAAAATCATTAGGGTTTTGAAAAAAGGAGACGTACTCACTTACTAACATATAGACAGCTCAAAAAATAAAAGATTAAATGCATGCATGAAAGCTCTCCTGGAATCTGAATACATAGAAAGCACATTAAATCTTACTTGTGTAAACATCAAATGAGAAAGAGTCCTGATTGATATACTCGTTTGATTATTTTTAGTTTTACCATGCTAAATAATCTAAACATCTTTTACTTTTGCAGGTCCAACATCTCTTCCAGCCCAAACGCTTTGACTATGATGTCTCGATTCTCTGATTGGATGCACTTCGCACCACACATGTCCATTATGCTCCAATGCTTGGATCCCTGACATGTTAACATTTTCAAATTTCTTCCAGATTGTATAATTTGAAACACGGTTTAGCCAGTCACTAACAATCAACTTTAGAAAAAAATTATATACCTCATAGTGGTGCAGTAATTCCTTTATCATCTTAATCAACTACTTCTTTGGCCAATTTCAGTTTGTGTGACAGTATGGATCTTGTGGTGTTCCTGGTAATAAATCAACAACCATTGGGGTCTTCTTAATTACAACAATGTGGTGGTGCACTCTTAAATCTAGGACCGTCTTCTTGCTCACTGGTTTGAATCCTCGTCATTTCTAAATGTTAAATCTTTACTTCTACTTATATAGCCTTACTTTAGTAGTCAAAATGAAGATGAAAATATCAGGAGAATCGTTAAATTCGTCCATTAAAGTCATTCTCTGTTTTACAGGGGTTAGACCATCCATTATTCTGTAGGTATAAGTATCAATCAGGAAATTCTCAAGAATGTCGAGCATTTGTTGAGTCTGCGCAAAAAGAAGAACACGGTGGCCTTGTTCTTTCCACACCTTCAGCACCTGTGCAACGACTTTCATCTTGTCACTTCTTTCAGGATTCCCATAGTCAGGATTCCCGTCAGCATGTTCCCTCTCAAGTAGATCGAGGTGATTGCAAATCTTACGCATCGCATCATTTCCATAAAGCCAGTTCCTTTCTCCATTGAAAATTTGCTCCACATCTGAGCTAGCAAGGAATGCTTGGTATATTGATCACTGATCATCAGTAAGGCTGCAAAAGAGGACATGTTTGGTCTTTGTTGGAAGCTGAGGTCTTTGTTGGAACCAACGCATCCCTTTCCTGTGACCAACAAATTATAATCGTCAATGACTTAATCGTATTCGTACATACATGTTTTCTAATGAATAAATCATTTTCATGTTCTGCAGACTAAACATAATATAACTTCGAAGATACAGGACTCACTGTTTCAACAAAGCCTGCAGAGGCCGCGTTTAAAACAGCATCAATCATCATCATCGTTGAAGGCTACGGTTTTATGCCGTTTCTTTGATTTCTTGTTTGTTGTCGGGATTTCTTTCTGCTTTCTTCTTTGATTTGGCTCCTATTTAGTACTTGGATCAGAAATAACAATATATAGCATAAATTGCTCATTTTCATCATCCAATTGCTCATTTTCATTTTCTACCCATTTCAAACATGCCTGTACATTTCAAAAATTCTGAATTAGCAGCCACCACAAAACTTGCAGCGAATAAGAATAAACATAGTGATCGCAGAGCGGGTGGGTTGAGTAACAGGTTGGTTGGGTTTTAATAAGCATTTTTTAATGTTTGGATAGAGAAAATAGCTTAACAATGAGCAGTCCCAAACACCCATAGACTCTAAAACTAAAAGCTACGAACAAAGACATAGACTCTAAAACGCACTACCAAACACTCCCTAAAAACACAGACTTATAAAATTGTGCTTGTATGAATAATATAACTTTTATATTATATAGGCAAACATCAAAACCAATGTGAACAATTTTCATCATAGTTTATAGGTGCATCTTGCAGATGGGAATTATATAGTTTATTCAACTTTTATTTATTATCACGGGCTATTAACTTCTAACTATATACAAACATACCCGACCTACAAATGTTGACTTAGTACTTATAAAAGAGGGTACAATGTTATTAGCATATATATAACTGAACGTACAACGATATGATAGCATTAAAACTGAATTATCAATATAAGACGTTTTTACCATGAAAAGCAGGATTGTTTTATATCCCATTGATGGTTAAACCAAGTTTGATACTTGAAAATGGGCCCTTTGGGGTTATACATTAACGTCACCGGGTGAAACATGTTGGATCAGAAAAGAAAAAAAAAAGAACTTAGCTGTGAAATACTGAAATGGATTAATCAGGTTGAAGGTACCAAAATGTTTATAGTCTATAACCATAAGCTTTTCAAATAAGCTAAGCCAAACACCCCCTGTAAATGCATAGTCATTTATTCTCAAATATCCTAAGAAGGTGTCCAAAAACTTTCTAAGATGTGTGCAGTCAGCATTACATAACGCATGGATGATAAAAGCACACGTATGCAGGTGCAGGTGCACGCGCACACACACCTTGAAATGTACTGGGACTCAAGTTTTCAAACAGAAAATGAAAAAATAACAAAGATACATGGTGAAAATAAGTAGCAACACTTTCCTGCTTGAGGTACCCTTCTTCAAATGCATATAATATCGGCATGAAGAAACCATTCAAATTGAACTTAAAACGTATTTCAGCATGCATTGGACACAACAAATATTCACAATCTAACTTAAACCGTATTTCAGCCTGCATTGGACACTACAAATATTCACAATCTAACTTTATTCAGCTAATGGTTGAACTGATGTCTTGTTTAAAGAAATAAATCACAAAAACTGGCCAAGTACCTCAGATCCATTGTGATGTGTGTGAAACTTAACCCATTTTGTAGAAACACTTTACTCCTGACCACTCGACCAGTCTGTCAAAAACATGGCAACACAAAATTATACTCATTTTGCAATCAAACACCGTAGTTATTTGTTAGAAAAATAGATTGATAAAAAGTGTGTGTCGGTGCCTGGCCTTCTTTTGACAGTGTTACAGATGACCCATTGCCTACCCATCTTACCACCTCTACACGACACTATGTCCCAACAGGCAGGGGCGAACCTACATGGGTAGCTGAGTATGCACATGCATATATTATATTACTAACAGTTTAAAAAGAATAAAGTAAACTAATTTTATCTAGTGTATTCTTTGACAAAATGTGCGCATAGGGGTTAAAGGTCATTGATCGGCCACTATATATTAACCAATAAATAGAGCTTTTCATTGGTGTAATCTAGAAACATCGGTAGTGTTTATGGAAAAACAACTTATTTGTAGTTGTATGTTCATGTGTGCATATATAGGCAAATGGTTACGAAGAGACATAATTTAAATAGGATAAAATCCTAATCAAAACATAGCATAAAAAACTATCGAAAATTATAGCATGCATACCAGCTCAACTGCAATTAATAATTGATAAGCATAAAAATGTAAACAGGGTATATCAGTTCCTACCTCAACTGCAACCTCCAATGTCAAAAGAACAGGAACATGTGGGCCAAGTGTAGGAGCAATAACTCCTGCTCTTTCTCGAGCCTTATGATCAAAGACCTCTAACTTAAATGTGATAATCTCCAACCTGTACCAGTCATGAAACTTGAATCAGAACAGTAATTCAATCTCTAAGCACTTGTAAGACACAAAAAGGACTCACTTTTCAGATGGACGAATTGTTCTACCAGTCATGAAACTTGAATCAGAACAGTAATTCAACTTCATGTACCTGAAGATCAAATTTAATAATAGAATGGTTCAGAAATATATAACCTTACAGTCAATCACTTCCAAAACAATAATCCATACTTACTAAGCTTTTTTTTCAATAGGATCTTGATTTACCAATGATGATACAGTCAAGGGTTGATCTACCAATATGTGTCTTTTCATGCATATCAGCCAAGGTTATATAGCGGACGACATATTTTAAAGATAATTTATCTAATACACGATAATGTATCTCCAACAGAAGTTCAATTAGTCTAATTTATCTAATGGGTCAAATGGATCTGGCAGGTCAAATTGGAATATTTTGAGATACATTAAATTATTCTGTTGGAGTTCAACAAACATAATACAGGAAAGGTTGTGTATCTTGTTGAAGTTGCATCTGATGGAGGACTACTTGTTGGTGGGCTGGTGGCGTTTGTACCTGGAGTTGATTCGGTCCCCGCTAATGGGTTCTGGGCTACTTCCAGCATGCACATCCCGTGTATCACCAAGTGAATTGTGTGATTTGCCTGGAGACCTACATGACATCAAAGAAATCTATATTTTTACTAAACAAATCAAAAAGAAGAATTGCATAAATCTACGGGAATCAAGATCTCAAACTACCTCCTCCTTCTTTATTGGCTGTGACAAAGGTCGCATTCTTTTTTTTTTATCCAATTTCACACGATGGGTAAATGTTTTATAATTCAACCTGTATAGTGTATGAGCTGAGGTATCCTTTTTAGTTGTCTCCGATTTACTTCGTACACCATGGATCCTATATTTGTTAAATTGACATACATCATCATGCATATGTATATCATGAATGAATTAAACTAAATGAAATTAGCAATAACAAATTCATGATTACCTAAAGGCATGATCCCAAATGCTTTCGACAATATCCCAATCAGTAACAATTCCATCCTTAATTGCTGGTATAACCTGGGGAAATCACATACAAAATAAATTAACTAAAACATGTTAGATAGTAATGTACTTTAATGTTTAAAATACTGACCTCCATATGATCCCGACATCATCCCATTGCACCAGACCCTATTTTTACTATAATCCATTAAAATATACGTCTATCGCTTCATAAAACATGCAGCTTAAAATTCTTCCGGCTAGTGAAAATAGTAAGCAGTTCGCGATAGTATAGATAAGGGTACATAACGGGCAAACATGTCTGAGACATGTATGTCTTAAAAATTGTTACCGACATTCGGAATACGTAAGAATAATCATTAATCAATGTAACAAATAAATAACAATGAGTAGTTAAATGATTTAAATACCTTTATAAAATAATCATGATGGATGATTTCTTCATAACGGTTATAGATGATGAAGTCCTGGAAAATCAAATAAGAGAAAAAACATAAATCATGTTTTAAACGATTATAAAAATTAAAAAGAAAAACATACCGATTTCAGAAATATTGTAGTAGCTTTGTTTTTGGATCGCCTTTTTTTTTCTGTGTTTTTTGTGAATGATCTAGAACACCATTTAGGCTTTTGTGAATGATTTAGTAGGTTTGTTTTGGGATAATATTCTGTTTTTAAAATCAATCTTGATTTCCGTATTAGGTTTGTTTTGAGATAATATTCAGTCAAATGATCTAAAGAATGTGGTGTGATTAAGAAATAACATGTTTGTTTTGAATTTGTCTATCACAACATATGGCTTGCTCCGGTGGTTGAAGGTTTGTTTGTGGATTGTCAGACCCATGTTCGATTCTTATAAAAGCCACATTTTTTAATTAGCACCGAATTTTAGTTGGTCAAAATCTTGCTTGCGTGGCATAAATTGATTATGTGGCATTAAATTGATTATGTGGCATTGAGGTGGCGTTTATGTGGCATTATCTACGTGTAACGCCTCCTACTATATATATATATATATATATATATATTTTTTTTTCTGAAGTTGACTGAAAATAAAAGTCCTTTAAGTTATTGTCACATTGGGTTAACGAGTCAAAAGTGTTGCTGTTACAGTTTGCCAAACACCCCTTTTTGTGTATTATTAGGAGTTTTAGAATCTGGGTTGTAATAGGACTTGCAGTCTGCATAGTTGTAGCACTTTAAGTTGAACTATCTACCTTTGTGATTGCTATATAGAAGAGTGAAGTTTCAATGATTCAGAATGACTGAACCAGTGTAATTGTTTTAGGTCCAAAAATATGTTGGCATGGTCACAATGCGGCCCAACCACTAGGGGCAAGTCTAATTTTATGTTTATTGTTCATTGATAATAACCAAACCAGTACTCTTTCAGATAAGTTTTTAATACCAATGCCGATAACATGTTCGTGTATACTAACTGTTTGGGTTCTTTACTCGTTTTAATGTCAGTTTAATGGTTCATGCAGAGAAATTCATATTAGACTTGATGAAGATTGCAATGACTACATTGAGCTTTAAAATTCTATCACAAGACAAGGAATATTTTGTGTTAGTGCAAATATTACGATATTTAAGCTAAACAGTTTCTTCGGTTTTAATAATGACAAACATGTAACTTGCAATGCATAATGTAAAATGTGCAAGTTTCTTGTAAACACAAATAATCAATGCATAGTTACATCAACACCTCTCGACGTCTCAAGTATGCTTCAACAAAGTCGTAGATTTCCATCCTGACGTAAATCACTCAAGGTATGGACAATCAAATCAACTACTTGACAAATGATCAAAGGATTATATTTTTCTCTAAACTTCAATTTTTAATGTGACAAAACATTTTTTTCAAAAATATATTTTACAAATTATTTTTGAATTAAAAAGAAATGTTTTATTTTGAAAAATAAGTTTAAAAAATCCCAAAAGTCATTTCCCCCCCCCCCCCCCAAACAGCTCCAAACATTCCCAAATAAACCTTCCCCACTAAAAACAAACGGAGGAGCGTCCACGGTACCACTAAAGTACCGATGGTACCACTAAATTTAGTGGTTCCGTGTGACAATTAGTGGTGTCGTCCCTCTGTAATGGCTAGTTTTCTCATTGCCTATAAATAGTGGACCATTTTACACTTCCAACTTGATTTTTCTAGTCAGTTTTCTCTGGTCTAATCCCTCATCACTTAGATCACTTTCTTTGATCATTTAGAGAGTCTTAGTTTGTTTAAGAGTGATCCTTTCATCCCACTAAGAGATCCTCTTCATTCCTCTTCTAGTGCAAGAGAAGAACACAAGTTATCCAAGAAGATACAAAGTGTTGTAGTTGTAGGTAGAGCACTTGTAACATTTGTTACACACTTGATTGTATGATAGTATACATCAAGACTATATTTCTTTTGAGAGTTTGTGAGTAAAGATCATTGTGATCTTATAAAGATATTGAATATCTCTTGTAGCTTGTGAGCTAGTGTGTTGATCAAGCTGATCAAAGGTAGATAGGGTAGATTGAGTCAAATGAGGGTTGATCATTGTGATCTTTTCGAGATCTTGGAGATCTCTTGAAGCTTGTGGGCTTGTGTGATT
The DNA here is from genome assembly GCA_021014915.2 of Artemisia tridentata subsp. tridentata. Lineage (NCBI taxonomy): Eukaryota > Viridiplantae > Streptophyta > Magnoliopsida > Asterales > Asteraceae > Artemisia > Artemisia tridentata. The sequence continues at coordinate 241,401,097 of CP139507.1, read as the reverse complement.
GATCAAGAAGATCAAGGGTAGATTGGGTAGATCGAGTCAAGTGGGAGTAGATCATTGTGATCTTGTCGAGATCTTGGAGATCTCTTGAAGCCATTGGGCTTGTGTGATTGATCAAGTGGATCAAGGGTAGATCGGGTAGATCGAGTCAAGTGGGAGTAGATCCATGTGATCATGTTGAGATCTTGGAGATCTCTTGTAGCTTGTGGGCTTGTGTATTGATCAAGTGGATCAAGGGTAGATCGGGTAGATCATGGTAGATTGGTGCTAGCTAAGATTAGCACTCGACATCTAGCTTAGTGTCAGAAATAGAATAAGTGACGTGTACGGTTTTCTTCGCCTGAAGGGAGCTTGTTGATTTGTGAAGTAACTCTCGAGTTGGGTACTCGGGGAGTGGAGTAGGGCGAAGAGGATCTTCGTGACCGAACCACTGTAAATCATCGTGTCCGGTTTGCGCCTTCTAACTTACCTCTTTACTTTTATTTTATTCTTTATTGCTTTATATTTATATTTGCATTGCGTTTATGCTTGTTTGCTTTGTTGCTTATATTATGTTGACTATGTTTGTGTCATGGTGTATTTATGTTTTTGTGGTAGTGTACTTTATACCATCTCTAGATGTTATATGACCATAGTTGACACTTTTCATATTACGTCACATTTGATCGGGTGTTTGATACAAAAAGTTTTAAGTTTTTAAATGGAACTGTATTCACCCCCTCCCCCTCTACGGTTTTCACAATTGTTACCAGAGCCACGTCGCTCAAATTTTAAAAACTACTGTTTTTCAAAATTGAGTACGATCCATGTATCAAATTATCCATGAAGGTGATAGAATATGAAAAGTATTTAGTTACTTAATACTTACAAGTTTTGTTGTTAAGTATACTTTGTCATACTAGCTTGAAGGTTTTCTCAAACCACTAAAAGAATAGAGTTTTAAGTTTCCGGTCATGTTTTCAGAACGAGTCATTAAGTCATGCAGTTTTGAAAGGAAAACAGATCACGGTACCACTAAATATAGGACGGTACCGTTATATTTAACGGTACCGTGGGGTATTTAAAGGCATCGTGCCTCTGTTTGTCTATTTTCAATTTTGGGTCATTTTCAGAAAATCATATAAAATCAAAAATAAGTCTGTAGGAGTCGTGTCACCTATCATTTTAAACGAAGTTGAGTCCACTTTCATTTGAAAAATATTTTTATGAATTAGTTCTAAATGAAAGTATGTTAAATTCCTTGATTTTCAACTAAAGGTCTTTTTGGTCATGTAGTTTGCGTAAATTTTTGGTCAAACTGAAAAAGGGCGATTCAACTTTTAAACCTTGACGTGTTTTCAAAGTGATTTAGCAAAAATCTTTGAAATGGGGAGGAAACCAATTCGTTTTCAAATAAAATCAAGCTTAGTATACATTTTTATACTTAATACACAAAATGACGACAAGTATTTTTGTGTGTTAAGCTAAATGACTATTTGTTTTTCTTTGTGTCTTAGTATAGTTAGTCAATATTTTTGTATGCTTATTGCTGTCTTTAGTTGAGCTAATTTTATCTATAAGCATAAGTTTCTTTCATGCCTTGTTGCTACTTGTTTATTATAGTTTCCGTTTATGCGTTTAATAAGGCTCATGCTAATTACTTGCACTATATTAAGTAATTAGTTTGCATTGCATATAGGCATAGACCATTTTCTTGCTATTTGTTGCAAGTTTTTAAAATGTTTAGTAACCTTCTTAGGAATAGAAACTAAGTTGGTAGATCATGTGTGTCAAAAGATATTGTCTTACACAATTATTTTTCCAAAGGTTTAAGTGTAAAAAGTAAATCACCCCAAAATACTTAACACTTTCATAAAATCCATAACATGATCTCTAAAACATTACATCATTTTGTCTTGCTTGACCATGGGTTGTCTAAATAAGATAAAAGATCATATTAATACATTAGTATTTAAGTAAAAGAAAATGTATTAAACTTGCATTGATCTAACACACATACAAAATGTTTTAAACACTTAGTATTTTACGTATGTTGTATAAAAATAGTTAACATAATTATTTTTATACTAATGAGGTGTCGAAAAACTAAGAATATTATACTTAATAATATAAATAGTTTTTCTCAATTAAAAATAAATGACAATATCAAAGTAGTAACTTAATATGTCATTAACCTCACACATACAACTAGTATTAGAATAAATGGAACACAATCCTTAAATTTTTATTTTCTTTTTAAAAGGAGTGATTGTGAGGGTCAAGAAAGATTTCGAGTACATATCAATTCATTATTCAAATTATGATTGATATCATTATCAAATCTAATTGACAAGTTTTCGAGTGTGGACATGAAATTGGAGTCATTATCTGTCTAGCTTCAAGATAACATCAAAATATGATGAAATATACTATCTTGAATCTACATAATCAATGACACTCGATTGTTATGAAAATAATGATCTTTTCTCAAGACGAAAATAATATGCATCGGATCATAACTCACACTTGTGTTGAAGATGCCATATTGAGTCTTCTTGTCCAATGGTTGTGTTCCAAACTTTAAACTAATATGTTTAAAGATGCATAAAATACACAACTAAGTAGGATTGACAACTTGGATGTTTCATCCGAAATATTCAAGTAATTTACTTTTCAATGCAATTAGTAAATGTGTCATTTCCAAAAAACCAAACACGAGCAAACAAACAACATATGTAAACTTTGCTTATGAACGACTCAACACTCAAAATCACATGTCTAGTAAAAGTGTCACACATAATATGTTATTAACTATTATGTACGTCATCAATCTTCGAGAATATCACATGTATTTCTCTTATCAAAAGATTGACAAAAGATAACTTATATCTTATGCATCTTATTTTCTATTGTAACATGAATGGTTATGTTACATGAGAATACATTGCATCCTGTTAACAAATATAGGATATAAGAGTTGAATAATAACCTAATACAACATGTGTCATTGCATAAACAAGTAAAATTGGTCATACACTAAAATAATTGTTTCACTAAGCATTCGTAAGAGTGATAAGTTTCCTCTTAGAAAAGCATACTTGTTCGAAATATACAGTATGTCCTCATTTTAAATATAATACTCACAAGATCTATTAAGGTAAGTAACCTTTACTAGATTCTTTCTCAAGATATGCAAAGGAGCATTCTTGAAACACACATGATGTAGTAGATTCTACATTGTATCACATTAGAATGTCTCTTGGTTCTAGGAAACCAAATCTTGTTAAAATAACATGTAACAACTCAAAAACAAAGATGTTGTCCAAGAGATCATAAAATGCACCATCTCCATCAAATAACCTCTAAATCTCAAACACGAAATTAAAACATTTCGCTTGCCTTTGTTAGGAGTTGTGTAAGACATGTCATTTTCTTAACCGAATTTCAAAGTATGGTTAGTTGAGTCATATTAGGTCATGTATTAGCGAAATAAGCTAATATCATCTTTGCTATACTTCAATAGGCAAATATAGGGAATTTGAATTTTCTAACATAAGAATGACTACTGGAGAACCTATCGCACTATAAATTCAATTTGACCTAACGGTTGAATTGCTTCAAAGAGAGAAGTTGGGTTCGTGGTATAACCCAGTAAAAATGGTCGTGTTTAGCCTAAATTGAGCACCATAGTGATAGTCTCATACTCATTTTCTAACTTGAAAAATTTTCCTTCCTACATTTGAGTAGAGATAATTTACATCAGTGAACTTTATCTCCCGTTAGGATTTCATCTTAAACAAGTAGTAATTAGGATCTGCCTTAGCAAACCTAGATTGCTTGCATCCCACATAGTGTTTCAAAATGATAACATGTTCTCGTAAGATATGATTAAATGTCTTTATGATCTTAAATGCTAAATGATTATCATGTTTTGCATGATGTTTGCATTTATTTCTTATGTGCATTTTACATGATTTGCTTGTAAAGTTTGCACCCACACTATGTCCTTTTAACACATTAGGAATTAGGTATGCCTATCACTATGAACCCTTAGATGTCATATAGTCATAGACTAGTGTCAAAACCTATAAGTTAAAGTAGTCGCGAAGTTGTCTTAATTCTCCAGTCATCACTTCGCCTTCTTCCAAGTAATACACCCTTTTGTCATGGAAAGGTTAGATACAAACCTAGTAGAACTCGCAGTAGGTTTGACAACTTAAATATTTCATCCAAAATATTCAAGTAAGTTTAACTTGCGATCACAATTGTTAAATGTCATATCCGAAACATCATATTCAAGCCTTTTAACAACATATGTTAAAACGCCCATCCCAAAGCTAAAAGCTAACATCAACCTTCGGGTGACAAAGGACTCATGAGTTACTATATAAGTGATAACTAGTTCCTTTCATCCTCGTGTGATTATACACTTCTTAAGATCCCAAACCCTGCTGCTAATCAGCACCATAGGTCTTGGTTTACATCTTTCAAAACCCCGTGAAACATTCATGTGCGAAGCACATCGAAATCCGTAAATCAACCAAACCTATCAAACGAGAATCCTCTAACTATCTTCGTCTAGGTCTAGGAATGATGGAACATATTCCATAAATCTTATGACTATTTAAATATTTCACTGAAAATATTAAAGTCATCCCTCGTACCCTTCTTATGACTACTTGAATATTTCACTGGAAATGTTGTAGTCATCTCGTGCGTCTTGTCTCATGACTCTTTAAATATTTCACTGGAAATATTGAGTCATTCTTTAAATCCTTCTCATGACTATTTAAATATTTCACTGGAAATATTAAGTCATTCCTTACGTCTCATCTCATGACTTCTAAATATTTCACTGGAAATATTAAGTCATCCCTCACGTTCCTCGCATGATCACTTAAATATTTCACTGGAAATATTGAGATCATCTCTTCTATTTCGTGTCATGACTTTTAGATATTTCACTGGAAATATCAAGTCATTCCCTCTATCTCGTCCCATGACTTTTAGATATTTCACTAGAAATGTCAAGTCATATCTTGTGTCTCGTCTCATGACTTTGTAAATATTTCACTGAAAATATTAAGTCATCCTTCACATCGCTCTAATGACTACATATGTATTTCCTCAGAAATATAAAAGTCATATCTTATCGTCCAGTACCGTTCAAAGAATTTATTAGGTATAAATTCTCTCCTCGTGTCGAAAAGTCTCACTAAATCGCCGAGATTTATTCGTAAAATTCCAATGACAACTTAAATATTTCATCCGAAATATTTAAAGTATATTTAATTTGCGAAATGCAATTAAATGTCATCTCTCGTTCTCGATCAACATTCATCAAATCCCGTTGGATTCATTCATAAAAGAATTTATTTGGTATAAATTCCTTTAATCTAAAGTCCAGAAAAATCACAACATATGTGAAATTTCTTTGTCAAAAATCTAATTCTAGGTCAAAACTGACCTCATCAGGTCACGGTACCCTTAAATAGGGGACGGTACCGCTAAATTTAACGGTACCGTTGGACCGTTGTCTGCTGAGACAGTTTATTCTCACTGTTTCAAAAGCACCATCGAAACCCACTCGATGTAGTCTTGAACCAGAACCGTCTCCTATCAGAATAGATTCTATCTATCTTCTGATTCCTTAGCCTTTTCCCTTTCACTTCCGCATGGTACTAAACACTACCAATGCTTCGACATCCCATTCATCTTCCACATACTTCAAACGAAGAACCGCTAGGATACGTTGAGATAACCTTTCTTCATCAACATAGATAACCCCACTAGAACCTTATCACTAACCTCCCAACCTTAAAGATTTTATCTTCTTAGCCCTTAGGATATCTCCACGTGATCATATGCCTCATCACATGAATGTTTACAATGATTGAGAAGAGCTACGTGACTTCAAATGTGAATTTTATTGTATGCTATCCACCACTTGTCATGACGTTACTAAGCTCATCGCTTCCGTCAACGTTTGTTTTCCTCTTTATTTTTTGTTTTCATATCTTGTCCGGATGGTCATAGATTAAGGGGGAGCGAAAACACACTCATATAGTCTTTCAACAAACACTCTCAAGAACACACAGATGTGGTTCTTATTCCCTAGAAAACTTCCCTTTAGCTGCCCAGAACTAGGCTGCACAGGGATATTCGTGACTTCCCGGTCACGGTACCGTTAAATAGGCCACGGTACCGTTAAATTTAACAGTACCGTGTGGTATTTAGTAGTACTGTGCCTATGTTTGATGAATTTTCACTGTTTCCTTTAGATCCCTGCATCCCTAACCTCAAACCTACAAAACTTTGCAAACTCACACACACCCTAGGATTCCCTCACTACACCATAGTCTTCTACCACCAACTTTAGTTCGAATCCCATAACTCTTGCCTATATAAGGCCTCACCATTGCAAGCTTATCTTGCATCTCATCTTCACACTCAACCCTTATAACTAAACTTCACTATTGACAGTGATATTTAGTTTCAAAACCTTCAACCCTTATATCAATCCCATTCAAACCTTTTAGCTGCACTTCACTCTTGACAGTGATAGTTAGTCTAAGAACCTTCAACCTATCGATCATCACACTCAAACCTTACAACTATTCCTCACTTTGGATAAGTGATACTTAGTTCAACAACCTTCAATCCTCACAAACACACGAAACCCTTCATGCACCAAATTATCTCTAACACACAACTAGGATCATCCAAACTAGAAATCTAGAACTTCGTTACCTCAACCTCGTTAGAGATATTCACCAACAATCCTGTTAGGAACACACACACCTTTTCTTTTTCTGTTTTGAAATATATCATGCATCTCATTGTCAGTGCAAACGATATATTAATCTAAACCATCTTTCCCCACCTTTCCTCAAAGGTCAAAACCAACACTTTCCCATCCTATGGAATCATTTCCATTCGCATCTAGGTGTATATCGTTCTCATTTTCATTTTTTTTGGTATAACTTCTATCGAGTCTACTTTATGGCATGACTTGTCATAATAGTAATCATTTAGAGTATGTCTTATCAACAAACCATCCTTAACACCAATCATCTTAGGTAGATGATTATGTTGTTCAAAAGGTTTGTTAGAACTTGCCTTCCCAATGACAACTTGGAAGAAGTCATTTTGTGTGTCAGTCAACGAACGAATCTCATTCTTGTTAGTGTGATTGATTGAACAATTACACCTTAGGTTGTTGGTCGGGTTGTGACACTCAAGTGTCTTTGAATTGCAATATGCATTCATCTTTTTGTGTCGCTCAACTTTCTTGGGCTTTCTTTTTGGTCTTTAACCTTTTGGCACACTTTTAGGTTGTGTCACTCACATAGGTTAACCCTTGCATGTCTTGCTATGTGTATTCTATCCCTATAATGTTGCTCCTATACTATTATATATTATGTTGCACGAAGCTAACCCTTGATGTAGGAAAAGCCTTTGTAAGAATTTGATCTATGGATCCGCTAGATACTAAGGTGAATAAACAAGGGGATTCAATTACCATAGGGGAGCATTGAGCTAGGGGGAGCTCGGGGGTATTTGAATACATAGCATGGAGTCGTCTTCACAAATTGTGATAGAAGACTTCACTGGGATGATGCAAGCTCGCCTTTCTGGGAAGAAAGGATAGTAGTGTAATAAGGGAGAGTAGGGAGTGAATTCAAGGGAGCGCTCGGGGCAACTACGTTTTTGATTCGACAAAAGGGGGAGAAGGGAGTGTAAACATGTAACTTTTACATTTTACTATGTGTTACAGTTTACATATTTGTCATCATCAAAAAGGGGGAGATTGTTAGTGCAAATATTACGATATTTAAACTAAACGGTTTCTTCGGTTTTAATAATGACAAACATGTAACTTGTAATACATAACGTAAAATGTGCAAGTTACTTGTAAACACAAATCATCATTGCATACTTACATCAACACCTCCCGGCGTCTCAAGTATGCTTCAACAAAGTCGTAGATTTCCATCCCGACGTAAATCACTCAAGGTATGGACAAACAAATCTACTACTTGACAAATGATCAAAGGATTACATTTTTCTCTAAACTTCACATTTTTAATGTGACAAAACATTTCTTTCAAAAATATATTTTACAAATTATTTTTGAATTAAAAAGAAATGTTTTATTTTGAAAAATGAGTTTAAAAAAAAAATCCCAACAGTCATATTTTCCCCCAAACAGCTCCAAACATTCCCAAATAAACCTTCCCCACTAAAGACAAACGGAGGAGCGTACACGGTACCACTAAAGTACCGACGGTACCACTAAATTTAGTGGTGCCGTGTGACAATTAGTGGTGCCGTGTCCCCATAACGGCTAGTTTTTCTTTGCCTATAAATAGTGGACCATTTTACACTTCCAACTTGATTTTTTCCAGTGAGTTTTCTCTGGTCTAATTCCTCCTCACTTAGAACACTTTCTTTGATCATTTAGAGAGTCTTAGTTTGTTTAAGAGTGATCCTTTCATCCCACCAAGAGATCTTCTTCATTCCTCTTCAAGTGCAAGAGAAGAACACAAGGTATCCAAGTAGATACAAAGTGTTGTCATTCCTCTTCAAGTGCAAGAGAAGAACACAAGGTATCCAAGTAGATACAAAGTGTTGTAGTTGTAGGTAGAAGCACTTGTAACATTTGTTACACTCTTGATTATATCATAGCATACATCAAGATCATCTTTCTTTTGAGAGTTTGTGAGGGAAGATCATTGTGATCTTATAGAGATATTGAATATCTCTAGTAGCCATTGGGCTAGTGTGTTGATCAAGTTGATCAAAGGTAGATAGGGTAGATTGAGTCAAGTGAGGGTTGATCATTATGATCTTGTCGAGATCTTGGAGATCTCTTGAAGCTTGTGGGCTTGTGTGATTGATCAAGAAGATCAAGGGTAGATTGGGTAGATCGAGTCAAGTGGGAGTAGATCATTGTAATCTTGTTAAGATCTTGGAGATCTCTTGAAGCCATTGGGCTTGTGTATTGATCATGTGGATCAAGGGTAGATCGGGTAGATCGTGGTAGATTGGTGCTAGCTAAGATTAGCACTCGACATTTAGCTTAGTGTCGGAAATTGGATAAGCGACGTGTACGGTTTTCTCCGCCTGAAGGGAGCTTGTTGATTAGTGAAGTAACTCTCGAGTTGGGTACTCGTGGAGTGGAGTAGGGCGAAGGTGAGCTTCGTGACCGAACCACTATAAATCACCGTGTCTAGTTTGTGCCTTCTTACTTATCTCTTTACTTTCATTTCATTCTTTATCGCTTTATATTTATATTTGCATTGCGTTTATGTTTGTGTGGCTAGTTGCTTATGTTATGATTGATTATGTATGTGTCATGGTTTGATTGTGCATATTTTGTAGTTTACTATATTCATCTCTAGATGCTATATGATCATAGTTGACACTTTTCATATTACGTCACACTTGATCGGGTGTTTGACACAAAAATATTTTAAGTTTTTAAATGGAAACGTATTCACCCCCCCTCTACGGTTTCCACAAAAGGAACAATGGGATCAGCATACTGACGCAGCAGCCTCCTATGCTGACTTCAGGGCTGCTGTTGAAAGCTCTCAAGGTAAACTTCATCAGGTCGCTGCCTTCACTGATAAACAAATCAGTGACCTGAGGACATCTCTTGACCAACTGGGCTCTGCACAAGACATGCAGTTCTACAATGTGTTGCAGACTCTTGGTGCCATTCAAGAAGAGTTCAAAGATGATCCAGCTCTTCTTACCAAGCTGACTGAGTTCATGGATACTCAGAAGACCACCTCCTCCAACATTACTGAGCTTCTAAAGCTCCTCAAGGAGGTGGATCTTGCACCTCTCCGGTCTCAGCAAGATGCCATTCAGATGTCAGTATCTGATACCCAGGAGTGCCTGACTAAAATTTCATCAGCCTTTGATCTGCTCTCCTCCAAACATAATGAGCTGATCAACCACTACACCACCAGTGTCACCGAACTCACTAAAGCTCAAGTCACCATGGCAGATGACATATCCGTCCTGAAGAATGAGACCTCTGACATAAAGAACATGGTCTCCACCATACTGACAATTCTTCAGACTTCTCCAGTTCCCCAAGCTCCTCAGTCAACAGATGCTTACCCTGAAGCTCCAGCATCTGTTGAGGGGGAGAAACCTGATGAACCCATACCTGAACCTGCAACTGAAGCTGTTCCTCTCCAAAGCTACAAACCAGAAACCTCAACTTCTTCTGCACTTGTTGTTGCTACCATTCCCATTCAACCAGAAGCAACAGCAAATTCAGAGGTCCCTGAATCATCCTTCAGTATACCCCCTCCCACTGACAAAGGGAAGGGAATCATGGAGACTGAAGATTCTCCTCCAAAATTGGTAAAGGCACCAAGAGAAAGGCGTCCTGACCCAGATGCACCCTTTGAAATCATCTTAGATGATGGGAGAAGATTCACGGGAACTAGTGAGGAAGTGGCCGCAGTCTTGGATGAACAAGATAAAGCCAGGGCTGAAAGAATCAGTAGGCCAGTGATTGCTGAAGTGGCCAAGGAGGTCATCAGGGAAACTGAGCAGGTTATTAAGGGGGAACAATTCCTCAAGCTTCAGGATGACTGAATCAAAGAACATAATCTTAAGGTCAAGCTCAATACTGAAAGAAAGAGGAAAACCTATGAGAAGTATCTGTGGTACATGACGAAGACAAAGGGTGAAGGTCCCATAACTGACATGACCATTCATGCCAACACTAAGCCCATAAGAATTACTGTTCACAGAGGGCCAAGGAAGTCTGAGAAGAACACACCCTTCAAATTCTTAGATTATAGGCTCAAGGAATGGGACATGATGGGGCCCATCCTGAGGAAGAAGCAGAACAGGATCGTTCCTGACCTTCTGGCTACCTTGAACAACAAATATGAGGAACTGGAAAGGGTGACCAAGAGCCTGAGAATGGATCATGAGAAGGTACTTGCTTCTTAGGGACTTACGATCCTTGAACCAACTCAGAAGACTGGGAAGAAGAGAAAAGCTGTAGGCCAAGTGTAACATACGGTAAAATTTCTTAACTTATTTTGCGAGCCAAAACCTTTACTTTTGATCTCCTTAGCTTTTGAACTTCTTTGAACTTATTTGGGTTTGAAAAACCATGAAATATCTTATTTAATGTGAGCGTTATTCCTTTATCGAGCTGGCACAACCTAGAAAACTCGAATCGTATCGCATTTGCCAAATATATTGAATTAAATTGACTTCGGGAAAAATATTGAAGTTTATACTTGATTTTATTGGAAAAATGATTTCGTGAACAATGGCGCAAGTTTCGTAATTTTTCTAGTTCGTTTACTATGTCGAATGAGCCCCGAACCGTTTTGACGGAAAGTATTGCTACTTGTCCCTTCTAGTCCCCCTCTTTTATTTTTATTTACAACCTTATACTTTATCTTTTTGCCTACCTTTAGTCCCTCCTGAGTATATATACCCATTTTTATTTAATTTATTTCATTTTATCCCACACACTCTCTCTCTAAAACACACACACGTCACAATATTCTTTCTCTCTCTCTAACCTCGCCGGATTCTTCAAAAATTCCGGCCAACACCAGCAGATTCCGGCGCCGGTCACCGGAATATTTTTACGACCAAACTTTTTATTTGCCGAATCGATAGATCGGCTCACCCCCATCTTTTCTGGAGCTTGTAAGCTCGCGTAGACCACCGGAGCACCACCCACGCGCCATTACAGCCGACCACCACCATCACCGAAGACCACCACCACCTCCGATTGTTTTTCCGACGGTAATCTACACCACGCGCCCCGTTATTATTTTTAAAACATTTATTTCAAAACCCTAGTTTTTACAAATTTATTTAAATCCGATTTTAATAAAGTTTTTACTAATAAAATGGTTTTAAACCTCGAAACTCGTGTGGATTCGTTTGTTTGCCCGCGACTCGCCTGGACTCGGTTGACTCACCGAGTCAACTCAGTGACTTGGTGAGGGTTTGACCCCTTGTTAATTATTCTTGTTGTTTTGATGTTGTTTGGGTCTGGATTTGGATTCGTTTTTATTTTTGAGGGCCGTTTGGTTTGCGTGTTTCTCGGCAGCCGCGGCTAAGCCAAGCCGTGACTCACGGCGAGTCACGGCAAGGCTCGGGATTGTTTTTGGATGGAGTTGGAGTTAGTTTGGAATTGATGGAGTGATGTTTGGATTTGTATTGGTGTATTGAATTTTTGGATTCGGATTGGTTTGGAATTTGGGTTATGTCGAATGGATTTGGATGTGGAAATTTGTTTTGGTTTTGGATGAGTTTGTGAATTGATTCGGATGTGGTTAAGCTCGGCCGAGAGTCTCGTCGACTCGGGTTGAGTGAGTCGTGACTCACGGGAGTCACGGCGAGACTTATTCTATTTATTTGTTTGTTATATTAGTTGTTTGTTGGGTTTTGGCTTAGATAACGGTTTCGGCTATAATGTTTTGACGTGGGAAAAACATAACAGTATATATAAAATAAACTTGACTAATAATTATGAAACAATAAAACAAGTTGATATAGTTAAGTGGATTGTGACATCGGACTTGGATCCGGATTGTGTATATTGTGATGTTATATGTGATGGACAAGGATTGGACGTATTGGATTTGCGGTGTGGTTATTTGGACAATATGGACCCTTTGGTACGAATAATACGAAATGGTCGATAAATCTAAACAACTAACATTAACGTGAATGATATGTCCAATTGTATATTATAACTTGTGACATTTAGCGATATCTAGGATAATAAAGAGTCGTTGAACTCGGGAAAACGTTCAATAAACGGGCAGGTCATGCCGAAATTTCGTAAAATATTTTATAAACTTAAAACGTTTGTGCATCTAAAAGCTTTTCAAAACGTGTATGTTTTAACATCTATTTTGGGGAAAACTGGGTAAGGCCGAGACTATTTATCAATGTTTTCTTTTGTTTGTTTTATCTTATTTCTTTTATTCTTTTCTCTCCCCGTTTATTCTTCCATTATGATTTCTATTTGTTTTGGAGTGAGTTGTTATTTGATTTTACATTTTACGACTTCTTCACGAGAGCGTGTTACTCTTTTCGTCATTCCTCTTCTATTTGTTTGATTTCATTTCTTCGACTCTCATCGTCTTAATATTCCTCTAACGTCCACACGAGATTTCCAATGTTTACTTCTTTGAACGTCATTGGAAACAAAACCTTTTCATAATACACAAGTATTCGACAAACGTTACTTTATATATATTATTTGAGTATTATTTCTGATATATATTACTCGTTAGGTTGTGCCGATTCGATACCGTTGTGCTTATACTTTTGATGACATTGTGCATGATGACTTGTGCTTGTACTTTCTTGATGCCGTTGTGCCTACACTATTCTTGAGGCCCTTGTGATTTACTAGTTGAGACTAGTTGTGATATCTTGCATTGCTGCATACTCAGGTGAGTTCATAGCCCCACTTTTATTTATCTTAACTGTTTTGCAAACTAATTGGGGTGAGATACATGCTCTGTTTTTACTATGATCACAATTGTTTGAAAACTGTTCTTCGAACTGAGAACTTATATCTTCTGGTACTGTGAGTGAAGCAGTAGCCATTTTGTGATAAGCACTAAGTACCGTTTATTGCCACAACTAAGACCCTCAGATCATGAGCCATTAATCACTTGCGAGTGAGCGCGAATTTAGTTTATAGGCCTATAGGATTGACCATCCCACCCGGTTGACCAAGGGCTTGGCAATGCGGGTGAACTATTTTCGATTTCCCTAGGTATCTGGCATGTACCTAGCTTTGGGGGCATTTGATATTATTATGAAATTCCGCGGTTATTTTCGACTTACTCCAGTACAGGGTTACTGGTGCTGGTTAACGTTTTGCGTGTCATGAGCTTAGTGCAGTGGTATTTTAGGGCGTATAACAACGTAGCCCCTTTCGGGCGTATAACATCGTAGCCCCTTTCTATTAAACTTGGAATATTGTGATCAATTACTTTACTTTAAACCTATGGATTCACTCAACCTTTGTGTTGACTTTAGCATGTTTATCTCAGGTGTTAGATATTGCTCGCTGCATATTTTACTTTGGAGGAGCTTGGCGAAGGGCATGGCATGGTCATAGAAGACACCGAAAACCTTTTGGACCTATATTTTTCCGCACTATGTTAATTGATGTAAATTGAATGATTTCAATTATAAAATTTCTTCTAAATTTTTTTATATAAAACCGTTCTTTGTACCTTTTGTTGTGATAACAATCGGGTAGCACCCTAGACTTGTATGCTTCCGCTGATCTGGTTTTCGGGGTGTTACAGAATGGTATCAGAGCCAAGGTTATAGAGAACTGGTAATTTTCAAAAACCCAGACTATAACCATTTTCCTATGACCAAAACGTGCCTGCCTACCAAGCCAATGCCTCGCGTATGATTACAATGGAATATATGTTTGATGCCATACTTGATTGCATATTTGATGAGATATGTGCCTTGTTGTTTGATGATTCATGCTCACCCCATTTTCGCTATTCGCTATAAGTATTGTTATATACTTACGTTGATGCACCGCACCTATCACTGGGTTACGCTATTTCCTTGCGTAACACGTTATTGATTTTGAGTTTGGATACTCGGCATGGTTTTCAAAACGATTTTAAAAATGAGAGACATGGTACTAGTATAACTAAGCGGAGTATAACTAAATTCATCGACCCTCGGTTGAAAGTAGACTGATCACCTATAATCAACCAAGGATAGTGGGGACGTGGCTTGATCACCTACGTCTCAGGAATGAATTTTGCATCAATCCGGGATTAGTTATAACAGGATTATGTATCGAAATGATTTTTCTATTTTTGGAAATGGCAAAGTTTTGCATATGCACACGACACACTGGCATCACAACACTTCACGAAATGAACGACACTTCGAGTCGTTGCACCTTCCGCGTATATGGAACTTTTGTACGTTACCATCTGATTTCGTTCACACCGGGTCGGGTGAGACCTGATCGGTCACTGTTTTGAATTCGAGATGCTTATTCTAACTCGTTCGATATCATGTTTGGCACACTAGTATGTTTTGGGATTGATGGTATCACTCAAGTTCACGTGATTTTGTATTCGAGTTATCGAAATATTTATAATTGGTTTTGGCTTCGTTTGAATTTGGATTTCTTGAATTCGTAAATTTTGGGTTTCGTTGAGGTTTTGAAATGGTCTCTTTGGCCTTGTTTTGTTTTTGAAATTGTTTTTGGTCACGTTACAGCATAAACTTTTTAGGGGTATGTTACAGCCCCCACCGCCCCAAAACATTACACTCTATTGATGAACCGGGATTGATCACTAGTCGTCTAAGAATGACCTTTTCCTAGCGCTTGTAAGATTAATCTTTGATGGAAGTAACACAACGATACAACCAATGAACCTTGAAAAGACCTAGAAAACATACAATAGGCTATTGTGACCTATCAGGAGTCTTAAGAACTATGAAGCAACCCAAGCCCTATCTTTGGAAGGATACCTAACCCTTTTACTTACCTTTTGGGGATACCAGTGTTCTATTTTACTACCTTTATAAAACAATGAGCTACAATACGATATTTTTCAAAAATATGTACATACAAATTGATACGATATTTTGAAAATGTTATTTCGGGAAAACTATTTTTGGCCACACTATTTCAACATACTATTCCGACTACCATTTTGAACGTTAAACTTTGGTTTCTTCAATTGAAGACATGCTACATTAATATGCTACTTGAAAACTATTTTAGGGGTATGTTACTTTGGGTACACTAACTTGACAAACTATTTGGATTACTATTTTGGAAAGTCAACAATTATTTCACTATTTCAAAGACGAATCGTATCGGCATACAAATTCGAAAACTTTTTTTTGGATACACTATTGTTACACTGTATCTAGAACTATTTGGAGTACATTCTTTTGAGCACTCTATTTTTAAAATGCACTACTTTGAACATATCATTTTGGTAACACCGTTTGGGAATACTATTTGAAAGCAAATTTTGAAAACATTAGCACTCCGGTATTGCCTTATGCCTCACCCTTCCCCTACCTCTCCAATTGTAAGCAAGCTTGTATACACCACATATAAATGAATGAGTTGGAATAAACCCTTAGTTGTCTTGGGAAGTAACCCGTTGATTGGAATGAATACTTTGATTGTTTGATCATATGAAGTGGATATTGGAGACTGTGGGCGATATAATAGTATTCATGAGGAAACATCGATCTTAAGCTTGTAAGTGGAGTTACTTGTATTGACCATGTTAGAGGTTCACCCTAATGTTCGTGTTTCGAAGCTGATGTTGATTTAGGTGATTCGAATTCTGTTGGTTAGGATTTTGTACAAACCATGGATCATTAACCATTTCCCACCTTTACACTTTAACTAGGGATCCACGCCATTTACCCTTTTAACATCCACTCTGTTCTATCTATTTTATTTAGTTAAAGCAAACGTCATAAGAAATATGAAACCTAATTGTTAATCTTACACACTTTCTATGCAATTACACTTTCACTATGCTTGCATTTATTAATCCTCGTTAACCATTTTTAACACTTTTACTTTTACCCTTTTTGTCTACTCAACTCCTTCCACATTTAAAATTTACATGTGTTTTCATCTATGGCACTCTCGTTAACGGTTGTTTACCCTTTACTAATCTTAATCATGTTTTGCTTTTCAAACACTTTCGTTTTAAGAGTCACCACTAATGAGTCATATTAGCCGTGATATAAAGAGTTTCAAATCATTACCTAAATTTTGTACCTACTTACCTCATTCTTACTTATATTCGTAACTCACCACGTTTTACCATCATATTTTAAGTCACCTCATTTTTGTTAATTACCCACTTAAGAAAAATCGTCCTAACTCGACTTTTACGAACCATCATATTTCAAACTACGTCTATACTTTCATTATTTGTAAACAATTGGTAATCAAAGTGTCAAATGCTATTATGCTATTTCTACATACGATAACCTAGTTGTCATCCCATTATTTCACTTTAAATTTTCTTACCCTATGCAATTTATATAGAAGTTTTCCGTAAGTAATTAAACCCCTTACTACATTATTTCACATTCCATTATTTTTACCACTACACACAAATTCACACAAACCGCTTTCAATCGCTTTACCAATCGTTTTGCGGTCAACCTACAGAATGTTTTACTACTATATTTTGAAAGCAAAGGTTTCGGCGTTACCACCATTTTATAAACAATAAATTAAATTCTTAATGTCAATTACTATTTTATATTTTATTACAAGGTAGTTTTAATAAACTAAAGTATTTTAAATAATCGAAATGTTTCCAATAAAATGTTTTATTACCCTATTAGTATATTACAAATTAAAGCTTGTTACTATAATTATAAATGCTAAAATTATTTTCTTGCTGCCCAATAAATTGTTTTACAACTCATTACACAAGCCCTCCCATTATTAAGTAATGAACCGATTCGCTACTTTACTACCATTTCATAAACCAACGAGCAATTTCATAAAAAGTTTGTAAGCTATGACGCATTTATTTTATCCATTATAGTACAACCTTATAAATCGTTTTACTCTCTCGTTAGCTGATTAGCCATTGTTTGATTTCAAAACGATAAAACTGTGTTATTATTATTGTCTTACAATTTATTTTGTCATTACTTTGCAAAACTATTTTACTGCCACCCGATGAATTGTTTTGCTACTAAATCACTAAGTGAGCTACAGTTTTGCTAATATTTTACGGATAACCAATGACTCTCTTTACTCTATGCATTGTCTTACAAATCATTCTCCATCACTCTACAAGCTGTCCTATAAACTATTTTATTTAGTATTTTACATGATTTTGTCATTATTTTATAAATGATAAGTCGTTCTCTATTATTTTATAAGATGATCTACAAACTATTTTATAAGGTATTTTACAATTACCTGGTGAGCCATTTACGGCCATGAAAGTGTTTTCATGCTTTTGTATAATTGATGATTTCTTCTTTTCAAAGTAAACCAAACCCTGGAAGTGGATCCCACACCTTTGCCTGAGACTATAGATGACAACCTACCAAGCCTTGATACTGTTTCATCACTAAATAAGGTACCCCCACTCGTTCCGTGCGATTAGATTCTTTTATTGGTGTGTAAATGTCGAACTAGGTTGTCAATATACCGACACCCTTATGATATCTTACCTTCTATGAGTTCTAGGCAACACATGCTCAAAACTTATTTCTTTTATGTGGCCCGACTTCTGTACCAGAATACCAATAGAACCTAGCCTGTTTAACGATTATTGATACTCGACCTCACCTTGTGGGCAAGAAGGATTTTTCTCAACATAAGTATTGGAATTGATTCAAGCATCTCGGGTCACGAGTGCAACTGTTTAAGTCATGATGCCTCTTAGCATCGAGTATTTCTTTTCAACCATTAGTACCACAATTTCAGTCAGGATACCGTTTGAGCAAGTTGGATACTTACACCTTTGAGCTTCGCCTGATATTAAACATTGAACCCTGCTCAGCTTTGGCAACTAGATTCTTTCCCTTGATGTTCAGGAACATAGGTGGACCTGCCCGATTACCCTTCCTCTTTGATGTTATTACTTTTAATTCTTTTCCTTAAAATGTTTTTAAGTCAACTTGAAACTCGTAGTGACATTTTCTGAAAACTCCTATTTTGAGGATTAAATTCTTCTGGTCAAAGTCTTATCAAACTTCTGTTGAGAAATGCTAAACGTCAATTTTTGTGAGATTTATCTTACCCATACCACGATTGGAAACCTGATTTCTACAAACTTATAAAATCTTTTGGAACTGTGTCATCTTACGTAACCGCGAATTCCCAACAAAGAAAATTGTAACACTTGATAAATTATTTTGGTCAAATTTGTACAAATGTTTTACCTAATAAAGTTTTCAAATAAAGACTTATCCATTTCCTGAGGAGGAAAACCCCGATTTTGAAAACAAAACTTGAAGTTTAGTCACCCCGTCATTTTTATCACCTTTCATATATCGAAATGAAATCTTGTATCACCAGGATATAAACCCTACATTGGAATTGAGACTATGAAAATTTGGAGGAGACCACACCAATGAATTTGTGAAACACCGCGTAGATAAGACTTAAGCTATTTTCCCCTATTGAACTTACTTCAGAGATCATTGTACTTCACCAAATCACCAGAAGGGAGACAACTTATGGCAGATAACCTAGATACTCTTCCACAAGCTAAGAGAAACCTTTGAAGCAATCTAGTGAGATCCAAATCCGCTGTTAGTACCATCACCTTTTCACCAACATTATTCCGGCCTATAACCTGAACTAATCGCGAGGGCGCGATTCCTTTTAGGGGTATGTGCTGTAACATACGGTAAAATTTCTTAACTTATTTTGCGAGCCAAAACCTTTACTTTTGATCTCCTTAGCTTTTGAACTTCTTTGAACTTATTTGGGTTTGAAAAACCGTGAAATATCTTATTTAATGTGAGCGTTATTCCTTTATCGAGCTGGTACAACCTAGAAAACTCGAATCGTATCGCATTTGCCAAATATATTGAATTAAATTGACTTAGGGAAAAATATTGAAGTTTATACTTGATTTTATTGGAAAAATGATTTCGTGAACAATGGCGCAAGTTTCGTAATTTTTCTAGTTCGTTTACTATGTCGAATGAGCCCCGAACCGTTTTGACGGAAAGTATTGCTACTTGTCCCTTCTAGTCCCCCTCTTTTATTTTTATTTACAACCTTATACTTTATCTTTTGCCTACCTTTAGTCCCTCCTGAGTATATATACCCATTTTTATTTAATTTATTTCATTTTATCCCACACACTCTCTCTCTAAAACACACACATCTCACAATATTCTTTCTCTCTCTAACCTCGCCAGATTCTTCAAAAATTCCGGCCAACACCAGCAGATTCCGGCGCCGGTCACCGGAATATTTTTACGACCAAACTTTTTATTTGCCGAATCGGTAGATCGGCTCACCCCCATCTTTTCTGGAGCTTGTAAGCTCGCGTAGACCACCGGAGCACCACCCACGCGCCATTACAGCCGACCACCACCATCACCGAAGACCACCACCACCTCCGATTGTTTTTCCGACGGTAATCTACACCACGCGCCCCGTTATTATTTTTAAAACATTTATTTCAAAACCCTAGTTTTTACAAATTTATTTAAATCCGATTTTAATAAAGTTTTTACTAATAAAATGGTTTTAAACCTCGAAACTCGTGTGGATTCGTTTGTTTGCCCGCGACTCGCCTGGACTCGGTTGACTCACCGAGTCAACTCAGTGACTTGGTGAGGGTTTGACCCCTTGTTAATTATTCTTGTTGTTTTGATGTTGTTTGGGTCTGGATTTGGATTCGTTTTTATTTTTGAGGGCCGTTTGGTTTGCGTGTTTCTCGGCAGCCGCGGCTAAGCCAAGCCGTGACTCACGGCGAGACTTATTCTATTTATTTGTTTGTTATATTAGTTGTTTGTTGGGTTTTGGCTTAGATAACGGTTTCGGCTATAATGTTTTGACGTGGGAAAAACATAACAGTATATATAAAATAAACTTGACTAATAATTATGAAACAATAAAACAAGTTGATATAGTTAAGTGGATTGTGACATCGGACTTGGATCCGGATTGTGTATATTGTGATGTTATATGTGATGGATAAGGATTGGACGTATTGGATTTGCGGTGTGGTTATTTGGACAATATGGACCCTTTGGTACGAATAATACGAAATGGTCGATAAATCTAAACAACTAACATTAACGTGAATGATATGTCCAATTGTATATTATAACTTGTGACATTTAGCGATATCTAGGATAATAAAGAGTCGTTGAACTCGGGAAAACGTTCAATAAACGGGCAGGTCATGCCGAAATTTCGTAAAATATTTTATAAACTTAAAACGTTTGTGCATGTAAAAGCTTTTCAAAACATGTATGTTTTAACATCTATTTTGGGGAAAACTGAGTAAGGCCGAGACTATTTATCAATGTTTTCTTTTGTTTGTTTTATCTTATTTCTTTTATTCTTTTCTCTCCCCGTTTATTCTTCCATTATGATTTCTATTTGTTTTGGAGTGAGTTGTTATTTGATTTTACATTTTACGACTTCTTCACGAGAGCGTGTTACTCTTTTCGTCATTCCTCTTCTATTTGTTTGATTTCATTTCTTCGACTCTCATCGTCTTAATATTCCTCTAACGTCCACACGAGATTTCCAATGTTTACTTCTTTGAACGTCATTGGAAACAAAACCTTTTCATAATACACAAGTATTCGACGAACGTTACTTTATATATATTATTTGAGTATTATTTCTGATATATATTACTCGTTAGGTTGTGCCGATTCGATACCGTTGTGCTTATACTTTTGATGACATTGTGCATGATGACTTGTGCTTGTACTTTCTTGATGCCGTTGTGCCTACACTATTCTTGAGGCCCTTGTGATTTACTAGTTGAGACTAGTTGTGATATCTTGCATTGCTGCATACTCAGGTGAGTTCATAGCCCCACTTTTATTTATCTTAACTGTTTTGCAAACTAATTGGGGTGAGATACATGCTCTGTTTTTACTATGATCACAATTGTTTGAAAACTGTTCTTCGAACTGAGAACTTATATCTTCTGGTACTGTGAGTGAAGCAGTAGCCATTTTGTGATAAGCACTAAGTACCGTTTATTGCCACAACTAAGACCCTCAGATCATGAGCCATTAATCACTTGCGAGTGAGCGCGAACTTAGTTTATAGGCCTATAGGATTGACCATCCCACCCGGTTGACCAAGGGCTTGGCAATGCGGGTGAACTATTTTCGATTTCCCTAGGTATCTGGCATGTACCTAGCTTTGGGGGCATTTGATATTATTATGAAATTCCGCGGTTATTGTCGACTTACTCCAGTACAGGGTTACTGGTGCTGGTTAACGTTTTGTGTGTCATGAGCTTAGTGCAGTGGTATTTTAGGGCGTATAACAACGTAGCCCCTTTCGGGCGTATAACATCGTAGCCCCTTTCTATTAAACTTGGAATATTGTGATCAATTACTTTACTTTAAACCTATGGATTCACTCAACCTTTGTGTTGACTTTAGCATGTTTATCTCAGGTGTTAGATATTGCTCGCTGCATATTTTACTTTGGAGGAGCTTGGCGAAGGGCATGGCATGGTCATAGAAGACACCGAAAACCTTTTGGACCTATATTTTTCCGCACTATGTTAATTGATGTAAATTGAATGATTTCAATTATAAAATTTCTTCTAAATTTTTTTTATATAAAACCGTTCTTTGTACCTTTTGTTGTGATAACAATCGGGTAGCACCCCTAGACTTGTATGCTTCCGCTGATCTGGTTTTCGGGGTGTTACAGTTTTCTCTGCCTGAAGCGAGCTTGTTGATTAGTGAAGTAACTCTCGAGTTAGGTACTCGGGGAGTGGAGTAGGGCGAAGAGGAGCTTCGTGACCGAACCACTATAAATCATCGTGTCCGGTTTGCGCCTTCTAACTTATCTCTTTACTTTTATTTTATTCTTTATTGCTTTATATTTATATTTGCATTGCATTTATGCTTGTGTGCTTTGTTGCTTATATTATGTTGACTATGTTTGTGTCATGGTGTGTTTATGTTTGTGTGGTAGTCTACTTTATACCATCTCTAGATGTTATATGACCATAGTTGACACTTTTCATATTACGTCACACTTGATCGGGTGTTTGATGCAAAAAGTTTTAAGTTTTTAAATGGAAACGTATTCACCCCCCTCTACGGTTTCCACATTTTGCAACCTTGGTTGTTGATGTTGTGATGGGGCTAAAGGTGAGTAGTCATTACGGACTAATAGACTAAACTCGCATTGTGTATCGTCACTTTCCTTCTTATTGTTCTGCAAATAATTAGTTGAAACAGATAGAAGCTTGTACTCTTTGACAATACCTGTGACTGATTAGTCGATACGATTTATGCTATTTGCTGGTATATTAAAATGGTCTAATTGTGCATCTATTTTCATAGGAATTTAGAAAAGGTGACATGCTTAGGAAATGAATACACTATTGTTTGAAATGACACTATTTTTGCATTAAAAATTGTCTAAATGTACATTAATTTTCATAGGAAGTTAGTAAAGGCGACCTACTTAGTTAACGAGCATGCTAATGTTTGAAAATACATGCTTTTGTGCACTAAAAATGGTGTAATTCTGCATTGGGTTTTTTTTAATGCTATTGTATAATTTTTTTTTTGTGTATTACCAGTGAGCTGAACAACGAAACGGATAAGGATGATTATGAACAAAGTTTGTCAAAGATTAGACATGAGCTGGATAACATAGACATGTGCAATACAGGTACGGGAATGGGAGCAACTACTGTTTTTGAGAGAGGCGATTCTTGTGATAATCTATGTTGTGCTAAATAGATCATCCATTGTTAGTTACATGTGTCTGGTATTCTACAGAAAAAAGGAACATTATTGAAGTGGGATTTTTACAAGAATAATGTGGCTGTAACAAGTTACTTGTATATTATTTTCATTCTACATTTGCTATTATGTAAGATGATGTTTCATTAACAATAATAATAAATAAAGAATTTGCACATTACACCTTAATTGTCGTGAAAAAAGTGGAAGGATTATAGTATAGCGTGAAGGTGGGTTTTATTATATAAGTTTGTTAGGATTATAGTTTATTTTTATACCCTTAATAGTTAGTTAGGATCAAAGTTAATCTCATCGATTGATTTTAAATCAAGGGTACAAAATCCTTCATATTCTTTTTACTAAAAATCATCTTTTTATTTGATCCCATCCCTATATATATATATATACTAGTTTTCGAAGCCCGCCCGATGGGCGGGCATGACTTGTAATTTTACATTTTACTTTGATCATGTACGAATATCAGTGATCTTTTATAGTTATTTATTATGTATTCACCCGACGTGGCCATGACTTGTACTTTTACATTTTAATTCATTCATGTTCGGATATCAATGATTTTATAGCAAGGATTATTTACTTAATTATTTTGATGAATTAACAATGAAAATAAATGAACGTTAACATTAATAGAACAATTAAAATATACAAAGTTCTTTGTAATAACATAGTATATGATTTAAACTCAAATGTGAAATAAAGCATATTTACACAACGTTTGTTGTTGATTTTGCGAAATTACCATCCTTATGACAACAAAGAATTTTCAATCATTTTCTGCTCTTCACTCTTGAGACAACCACATATACTTGTCCGTGTGAGAAAACTGGCCTCTGTAAAAACAACCCAACTTTCAACCAAGTTTTGCCTTGGCCTTTATTAATTGTCATTGCAAAACAGTCTGAAACAGGGAATCGCCTACGATTGAGTTCAAATGGCATCTTATTTTCGAGCGGGTAATGACCATAGTTACATGTCCCACCCGAATGGCAGGCTAGCTTTTTGAATGCATTAAGAACGAAAAAAAAAAATGTTCATCCAATATGAGAAAATAAAAGTTAATAAGTTGTTGATGGTAACAAAGTATATGTTGTAAATTCAAATGCGAAATAAAGCCACTTTGTACACAACGTAGTCATTGATTTTGCGTATTTACCATCCTTACCACAACAAAGAATGGAATATCCATATTAGAAAATTTTGCCACTATCGCCTTTTGCTCCATATTAGAAATTTGTGTCTTTTACTTATGTATTCACATATACCTGCAAGCATTGGAGTATCCATATAAAGAATGTTTTGAAATTATTATTATTTACAATAGCATCCCAATTTTAAGATATAAATCATTGATCAAAATCTTTCATTTGATCATTACATTATACACTTAATATGCATGTTTAAAAATTTACTTATAGGCGTTGTCACTAATGCAATCACCAGACATAAATAAACTGAAAATTCCATTGGCTAAATGATCAAAAAGATTTCAGGTGAGTTTCAAATACGTTTATACCATATGCAACATATGTGTTGCCACAAGCAAACAAAATTCCTATTAGCTAAAGGAAAGTAATAGAGGTGGTAACGGGTCGAAACTGGTACATTTTCATCCGGTTTAGGCCGGTACTAAAAACTTTCATGTCCTTGCTTTTGAGTTTTATACATAGTTAATGTTGTAGTAATATTGGAAATGCTATACTATCATAATCAGTTTGAGTGAAAGGTTATAAGCATCAGGGGGCTTTCAATGCATGACCATGTGTGACAATTGTCTGATATCAAAATTAGCATGTTGAGTACATTATGTGAGAGCGAAAAGCACACCTGAAGCGATGTGAGAATAGCAGCAAGTACATAGAAAAGAGCCCATGAAAATAAAGCATCATAAATTAAAAACATATATAAAAGCATGAAGCGACCATTTTATAAACCACATCATATCATTGTAAAATACATCTTACTGTAATGATACGATTTGACTTGAGTCAAAGGCCACGGCATATGCTACTATTTTATTTATTTATTTTAAATATCGGTTTCAAAGAAAAAAAAGACAATTGTACCTGAATGTTGTGTTATACAGATATTAAACTTTAAATCTTAGGTACCCGTGAAGGTACACCTCTCTATATACCATATGTAATGAAATTTGGGACTATCTAGAACGAACTTTGAGTTACTCATCCCTTAAAAGCATCATCTGAAGTACCTCTAAGGCAGGTCTCTCGATGTACCATCTCTAAAAGCACAAGAAATTAAATCATAAAGGTTGCTCACCTTGATCTTTGACCATGATACAACACTTATGCTTTTGCACCATATTTATGGAGGGTTGAGTAGCTAAATTATGAAACTGAACTTTCAATAGAAAGAAAGAACTACTTCCTAATCCAATGACTAATTTCCCACTTTCAAGTCCAACACTTGGTCTAATAAGGTTTTGCATTCAAATATACTCCACCAATTCAGGTGAATCATTCTTAATCTGGTTGCATACACCATGAAATATCAAATTTAATAAATGTATTTGTTATCAAATCAAGGTCTATAAAGAGTAGTTTTTCCAAGCAATGAATTGATTACCTCAGATTCAAAGAATTTTATCTACGGGAAAGTAACTTGATATTTTTTTTAGTGTGTATGATAAATCTAAAATTAAAATATAAATAAGTTTACGAATGTCGGAACTTACTCTTTGGCCCATTTTACTCGTTTCGGTTACTGTTCTAAAGAAAAACTGCTATAAATTGAACCATTCAGGATGCCTATATCGACCCATTTGTCTATTACTCAACCCACCTATCTTGTCACCTCTACTTTCTACTACCAACTGTATATCGACATTTAGAGGTGTGCAAGTGTTATGAATCTTACCACTTACACAGATAACTCAACCTCACTCTTTTGGTGGAATATATATTTTTCATCGTTGGTCACGGATGAATATATATTACATAGATATATAAAGAATTCAGTAGTTAGGACCTTCTTTAACGTGTTTTATCTATTCTAAAAGTACATGTAGGGCAACACTTGAACTAAACTATGTAAGCGGCATATGTATAATAGCATAAGTACAATCAGTCATGACACATGTGTGCATTAATTTTCAAACAGGTTGAATAAGAAAATGAGCTAAAAAACAATGGGTCAGACGTGTCAAAAGTTGCTCAAAAGTGTGATTTTGACACACCTTATAAATCGTTCTATATGTTTGTTTGGGTCAAAACGTTTCAATTTTAGTGGTGTTTGAAACGGGTCATTTTTAGTTACGGGTGAGGTATATGATGTTGTATTTATATATTGGGAGTTTAAATGAAATTGCATATAGTTTTAAAATGTCTATTTGAAAATGCTGAAAAGTAAAAAATTAGTAGATTGGATAAAAAAACTACTTACTTTCATATTCAAAATAAAACTTTAATGTTGATCCACAATTTTCACATCTGGTTAAAGAGCATAAAACTTTAAATTTGTTTCTCTTTACTCATTCATAAATATATAAATTGCAAATACGTAAGGGAAGCAACCTTAGCAGCACGCGTAGATATATACATCCTCTCGAGATTCTGGTGTAGCCTGAGTTATGCCTCATCAGTCACCACATTATCTGAACCTCCATATCCTCCACCGTGCTGCTTGAAAAACGGCTTGTATTGAAACCAAATATAATCACATAGTGTGATTATAGATGGTGTAATATCAAATCAGTACTATAGAATAAAGTCTTTTAAATTTTACTGCGGATATATGGTAAATTACTATATTAAACCAGTAACAACGTGTGGATCTAACATCACGATTCATAATTTTAACGGATTGTTAATTTTACATAACCAAATATAGTCTCTAACGCTTAAGACTATTATTACTTATATGAAACTAATTTTCTAAAAAGCAAAAACAAATAGCTTCCTCATAAAGAAGCCAATAAGCAATCCAATATTTTTAAATGTCACCGTACATCCATTTACTTCCCTTCACTTGTAGAATGTGCCACTTAACCGCAACTGTGTTCTTTCATTAGCAGTTGTGATAACAACACATGGCAATAAGTGAATATAATGTAGATGATTGCGTATATATTCTGTATATATGTTCTGTTTTTAAACCTTTTTGCTAGTACTAACAGCTAGTTTACTTACACACACGCACATCATGTAAGCGTGCAGAAGCTGTGCATTTAGGCAAAAAAGAGCACGCTGGCAGATCTTGTGCATCAGCATAGCTCACGTTGGTTGTCCTGCAGAGAACATGGATTCCATTTGGCTGAAATATCAAACTATCGCCCAAAGAAAAGCGAGAATTATCTTTTAACTTCATTGTCTAGATGTCCAGCTGCTCGACGACATATCTCAATGGCAAGACTTGCATCCCGCGATACTGTTACAACCTAGATAAGCATACATTTTACTATTATATAGTGTATGAAAGAATGCCGCATACCTGATACATGAGTTGTTCATAGCCTTGATTAACATCAAGACTTCTATAATTGACCTTATTTATAACTACATAAACAAATTAACAATAATATACCAACAAATCCATGATTTCAAAAGTGTTGCAGCTTGTTAGAATGATTATTTGACCCATAAAAAAAGATTATTTTATCCAAACATTAGAATCCTATTATTGCCACTAAATGGCGTAATAATCAAACAATCAGTTTTAAAGCACAAGTCCAAACACTCCTTAAAACAAATATGCCTCATATCTCATAAATGGGAAGTAATTGGTTGAACTTGAGAGGGTTAGAGATACCCCGTTAAACATTTGTATAAACAAAGTCTTTTGAAATGTCGAAACCCTTTTGCCAAAAGCAAAACTATTCATGACTAAAAGAAAAAGCAAAAGCAAAAATGATGTACCGATGGGCGGTCATGCTTTGTAATTTTTTATTTTGTAATTTTCACGCTCTTTATTATGATTGTTAATTACCGAGACACATAAAAAACGAATCTTGGATTATTTAGCGATTACCAATTGTCGATGTTGTTTATTTTTTGTTTTGTTGTGTTTTACATTGTCAGCATTAGTGTATGTGTAGTACTTTTTATTTGTCAAATTCAA
Organism: Artemisia tridentata subsp. tridentata; assembly: GCA_021014915.2. Taxonomy (NCBI): domain Eukaryota; kingdom Viridiplantae; phylum Streptophyta; class Magnoliopsida; order Asterales; family Asteraceae; genus Artemisia; species Artemisia tridentata. The sequence goes on along the minus strand of CP139507.1, from coordinate 241,372,528 downwards.
TTGGTAGTCTTATAATTTTGGATGATATGTCAATAGTCAACAATTAAATATGAGGATACAAATAATTAACATGTCATAATAGGGGAATTTTGTTGTTTTTATTTTTTCACAAAATATAAATATGTAATGAATATTAAGTAAATATAAACATGGGTTCCATTTCACTATAAATGACCTTTTTACAAAATTCGATAAACATACGCAAGACCCCAAGGGCATCATCCCTCAAAATTAACCCATGAGATGAAATATCGTGTACACAATGTGACAGTATGATTAATGCGTACTCCTCTCGAACACTGCAAAAGAATTCAATAATGATTTTCTTGTAAGCACCGCTTATGACATCATAATCAAGAGTATCCATTTTTGTTGCAGATGTAGCATTAAATTCTTGAAGAATTTTTGCCATGTAGGACAAAGAAGGGTCACTTCCAGCAAGGACATCAATGACATCACAAATAGCCAAACGGGCCACTGAGGGCACATGCCATCTCTGTGCTATACTTCACTGGCGTAAGGCCACTCAATAATTCCTTCTACATATATTATGCTCTTACGGGCCATTGTATTTATTGTTAACGTGTGTTGCATATGGGGAATCAGAAGCTTGAAAATCGGACGCAAGGAGCTCAAGTTCCGGTGAGTAGCTATTATAAATGGTTCCATACAGGCATGAACTCGCAACCTAAAGATTCAATACATGAACTCATAGTCATTCAATTTCTTTTGATGTCCTTACTGCAAAGACAGGCTAGATACAGAGACAAATAGAAACACTCTTGAATCTTAACATACCAATGATGAATAAGTTGGTGTACTCCCATGTCATTAGAGCATACGTGAGCTTTTCCCAATTGCCAGAGCCAGTTGGTGGTTGCATCACTTGGAGGAGTCAGAACTTGTTTTGATGGGATATTGGAATCATTGGGAGGAAGACTAAGATCGATTGCAAATGGCTTTAGAGTTCCCACTGATGTCAAGAAAAATATTGTGGTTTTAATTGACACATTATCTAATGTATATTTATATAGTACTATGAGGGCTTAATTTTATAAAACACGTGTTTTAAATTATCAATTATCAAATCTTAAGTAATCTTAAAGCCAAATGTAAATAGGTTATTTATTATATAAATAAAAGATATTTAATAAGTGAGAAATAAAGAGGTTTTAAGCCCCGCGCTTTGCGTCAGGATATTTTAACACAAAGTCATTGATGAGCTAAAAGAATTATAGTTTGATCATGGCTTGATGCCATAGTCAAACACACTGAAGGGGTGTTTGAATTATAGTCATACACTAATCAATAATCAATAAACTGTTAACATTATTTATACACTCAAAAGTGAAAGCCATTACAAAAAAGTGGTTGCAATACACAACTGTACAAACAAATTGAAAGGGCCTACAAATCAACCTCTTATAAAAAGTAGAATATACATCAATACCATCTTAAGGCAATTTGATCTTTGAAATAACAGCAGCAGCAACTATACTTGAACTCCAGAACGTCTTGTGCTTTTGTGAACAAATTAACACACCTAATCCCTGAGTATGTTTGAAAGACGAGGCTCAATTCTGTTTGTGTTTGAGAACCTTTACACACTCATTTTCATTCCCATTTTCAATTTCAATTCTTTGGCCTGCTCTTAAGCCATGGGTATCATTCCTATAAAACACAGTATCCCAGCATCATGGTTGATATATAATCATAAAGCGATATATATGCTGCATTTGTGTACTAATTAAGCTATCATGAATTAAAACTAAATAATATAAAGACCAGAAAATGCCTATACTTCACACTCAGCCGAGCCTGTTTCCATTTTCATCTTCCCATCACTATAGAAAACACATTTGTGCCACCTATTCATTAAACCAATTGTTATTTACCTAGGCCTGAAAAACATATGAACTGGTTACCTGTGGCACATGTAATGTGACAAACAGGCTTATAAGCTTATCTATTTCCGGATCATGTTTCACAATGCTTATTTTGAGACTTATGGGCTTATATAATCCGACGGAATTAAGGTAATTAAATATAAGCCAGACACAGATAACCTCATAAGCTGATAAGTGAGCTTACCTATTGGCTTATGTTTAAGTGAAATAATAAGCAGTTCCAATTATGACTAAATAATCAGCTCATTATGTGGTTTTAGCCAAAAGGCTCAACTTTCCTTTTCCTTGTCCAAGTTCTTCAATATATGTTCAATGCTTTCTCAAGATCTCTTTTAGGTTCACCATCAAATATATCTATATGCATACATTATATAAGGAAGAAGAAATTACCTCAATTTTAAAGGAATTGAAGCAATTATATTTTGAAAAGCACATAAACTTTAGCATCGAGAATAAATTGTGCATTTTTTATAAGATTTTACCAGCTCTTCATTAGTAGGATTGAACAATTTGAGGAAGCTTTCACAATCTTCGTCTTGGTTATGGACTTGGCATTCTTGGGTCCCTTTTTAGGCTTCTTATTCAATATCTTTTGAGTCAAGTGTTTCCCAAGTGACCGTTCAATTTTCTTCCTGAAAATATGATGAAAAAAAGAATGTAATTGCAATAATAATCCCTTTTCGTTAGATAAACTGATTCTGAAGCAATTATACTTTCACCATTTTTGACATGTTTTTTGGGTGTGTCAGTTTATGCTGACCTGTTAAGGATATCCAAATCACAAACCAACCCATTCATAAGTAAATGGGTAAAAAACTTCCACCACTAACATAACCTGTTGAATGAGATAAAGATATTTGACTTACCCTATTACCTTCTATAGAATGATCTATCGTCATAAATCAGATGATAAATCAACATTTGACATTGTATTGTTGATTGATAAAAAGGATATAAAATCATGTTTTTTCTATCCTGCTCCTCTCACCTAACTCAAAAGTCAAAAAATCCTGCTATCGCTCTGATTCATCTTTAAATCTTTGAGACTCGATTTTTGTCCTTAGAACTTCTTGTTGGTTCCCATGATTTACCTTCAAAATATGCATAAACATGGAATGAGTATGTATACAAAATGAACTAAATCATGACAAATTTACAAATAAAGGGAAATTGGAAGCCATACCATATTCTCACTTTTTCATAAAGCCAGTTCTTCATCTCTAAATTTCCCAGTGGATAAAATACCATCCATCGAGTTCTCAGACTTTATCGACGCAATATCCAAGCCAAGAACCTGAAATCAACTAAAATGACACTATGAAAGTAAGATCCCATGAGGATTTGGTGTCGCCTTTGACAATCACATGGAGGAATTCATATGGGTCATAGAAACTATATCTTATGTGAAGCATCGAAATACATTCTGGAACTCTATCATGGTCCTTAATGTATAAACCTCCATAATTTAAAATTTTGTATTTCAAAATAATTATCGAATAAAATTTTGTATCTAAAAGGCTTGTTTGATTTAAAAGAAAAAAATGAATTTAATAGAGCTGATAGATCAGTTTAACACTAACTGAAATTACGAATTGGAGTGGTGGTAGTTGATAAGTGCGGCTGATTGTTATGAACACGCGAGGTACCAGATACATTTTGCAATAGTTCAGCAGTACCTGGTAAAGATCAGTGATACATAAATTGGTGTTTGTACAATACATGCGCCAATTTTAAAGTATTAAAATGAAGTTAGCACGGTACTCTTAATATTCGAGTGGCAGTGTGTGTTGGTTAAATTAGCAGTAAGCCTCAGATTTCAGCTACCAAAATGCAAATTCCCTGCAACTGGGTCAGGTGCACACATCTAAATGCGGTTGGTAGACGTTTGTAGGGAAGTATGATTTTGCACTACGGCGCATTAAAAGTAATAATTAGCATAAACACATTCAAAAATCTCTGGCGTGAAGTAAGAGCATTAAAAAAAGAAACTAATGTGTACGTGTACCATTAATACTGCGAGCAGCAAGAGTATAACCAACTTGAACCTCTGCCACCGTCATTAGTGCGACCAGCAATAGTATGACCTGTACCATATTTAAAACATTTGGGTTACTCATACTTGAAGTAAACATAAAAGTTTTATTGCATGAAGAAAATCATATTCTCAAATGCATTCGATTTTGGTTTTGTTAAAAAAATTTCAGTAAAGATAAGTTGTTACTTACATGTGTCTCTGGATGGTTTAATCTAATGATATAACTAATGGTGGCGAGAATAAGAGATAATGATCTTTGGTTAGCCTTACCCGAACGAAACCTGGTGATGGCATTTTCTAAAATTTCTGAGACTATTTTTTCACGGTGGTTGTGGAAGCATGTTTTGCAGAAAAATATCAACCAATCTAAAAGGTCACGAAATCCTTACTAGCAGAAGTACCTGAGCTCGTAGTCGTTGTTGCAGAAATCACGTCAATAAATGGTGTAGCTGGATGTAAATGTGTTATACGTGATCTCATTTATTATGTTGTAGTATCCAAGGAAACAGATCTTCATATAGTCTGGAAGGTCATCGATCACATTGATGTCCTACCTATGCAATTGAAATAATTCCTTCTGTTAATAGTGATCTCATCATTCAACATGTAAGGCCTAAATGGTGGAAATAGTCGATTCAAATCAACAATTGAACTTAGTATAATGTTAAAGGAATTCAAACCTCGAAAAGTGGGCGATCTCTCCTAGCAATCCCGTCCTCAAGTGTAGGCTCTCGAGTTTTATTATTTTCCTCCAGCTGTTAAACCAAAACCACAAATTAATAAAATCATATTTAACTATCAAAACAAAATAATGAGACAGCAACATATAGTGTTTACAAACACTAAAAACTTAATGGAAAGGCCAAACACTCTTTAAATAATCAGCAGCTACAATATATTGTTAGATAATAACATAGGATTTTTATGACCTGCGAATCTGATAAAAAAATTCATCAACCGGGGTATACCATCGTTCGCCATCTTCAGAGCCAGTGGTGGTGGTAGCTATTACGGTCTTTTCGTTGCTGTTGTGGACAGAATAAATAAGATCTCCAAAGCACTCACCCCATGTCCTGCTCACATCTTGTGATAATAAATTTCTTCTAATTAAAATGGATATAAAGAACAACATTATTAAAGAATTACAACCAAATTCGAAGAACAATATTAAAATTGAAAAAAATTTTACCTTTGGATGATTTCGGTAGATATTAAGCATTAATTTTTCAGCAAGCATTTAAGCTCCAAAAAACACTGTGGACGCCAGTTATTGTACTACCTGTAACAAAAACAAAAGAAGATGTTAGATCGTCCTGATATTATGATTAGTAGGCGAAGCAGAAGTTGTCGATTTAGGGTTTTGGGTTTTTTGGAAGGGTAGCGAGATTGATAACAGATTCAATAGGGGTTTAGTTATGCAGTTGTGTTTTCTCTCTTAATGTCACAAATGGTCCTTCCGTGTTTTTCCAAGTTACCTTTATAGATTATAAGTTGCAAATTAAATTCCAAGTAAAGTGTTGGTGTAGTGGTGAGATGTATGTCAAACGTATTCACCACCCGGGTTCGAATCTAGCTTCACTATTTTTTGGAAAAATAGTTCCGAAATTGATTTATGAATGCCAAAAGATTGCTTATGTGGCATTTAATATAATTACATGGCAATGACGTGGACTTATGTGGCATTATCTACGTGTAACGCCTCCTGTTATATATAATGTAGATATATATATATATATATGTATGTATATATATATATATATATATGTATATATATGTATATATATATGTATATTTATATATATATATATATATATATATATATATATATATATGTGTATATATATATATATATATATATATATATATATATATATATATATATATATATCACACACATATATATCATATATATATATATATATATATACTAGTTTTTTACGTAAATAGGGTTATGGTATTGTTATTTATGTACTATTTAGTATGAGTTGGTGTATAGTACATATTTTATACATTTAAAATGCATGGTAATTAATCTTTTATGTGTTGTATGTTTAAATTAGGTATTCATTAATGTACATATTAGAGAGTATACCAAAAGGACTGGTTTGAAAGGATTGGAGTTTTGTTTTGTTTTTTATATAACATTTCCGAATGCATATGTTGCATGCATTTACGTAAACGTATCTTTTGATGCAGTATTTAGTTTACATTGAGGGTTTTTTTTTTTTTTTTTTATATATAGAAAATGGATAAATGAGGGGTTTATCTTGCAATGCCAAACATTTTGTTAAATACTGATTTGATATTTCTGCATGGGAGAAGGTTCAAAGGCTGAATTAACACCGGAGTTAGGTGTTGCAATTATGCCTCTTGAGTATCATAATTGTGCATGAGAAACTAAACCAAGTGTGTGAATTAAGATGGAGATAATTTTTGTACTAATGAAACCTGTTCAGTTCCAATCCTGTTTAGTTATATACATTGCATTAGTACTTGTTTCATATTTAATAATCTGTATTAATTTCTATAAACCAAAAAAAATCAATCTGACCTAACAATCAAATAATGTGTTGTTACTTAGATTTGTCACACAAGCTACTAATCTAATCTAAGATCTAGAGAGAGAAAGTTAGAGAGAGAGAAAGAGATGGGAGGTTTACTTAACAATAATGAAAGTGAAATGCTCATTCAACCAACCAACCCTCTCCCTTGAATGGGAGTGGGTATTTATAGTATTCTTACAAGGATGGGCTTTTAGCCCTAATTAAAACATAATTAATATAAATAAATAGACACAACCCATGGGCCTTCTACATAGGTTGGGCCATAAAACAAACCTAAAGGCCTAAGCAACCTATTACATAAATGATCAATACTTGATGAATAATAACGTGTTCCCAAGAATCTCCCCCTAAGTATTGGTCATCAAGGTTGCTTGACTTCGTCTTTGCTTCCTTGGCTTTGACGTCTTAGGAATCTTTGTTCTTGGTTCTTGTTGTGATATGATATGGTAATGCCTCGATCTGCCTTTTTCACCAACTTTCTCTAATGACAGTTTCTTTACGTCTTTTCCTTCATGCTCATATGTCTTTTGACTTTTTGTTCTTCAAATGGTTCTCACTTCATAAGCTTCCATCATTGACTTGTGAAAGTTTGTAAAGCTTGAAATTTGACTTTTCTTTAACTTCTTTGAACTTTTGTTATCTCTAAGTCTTTGTGAGAACTTTTCTTCAGGATATGAGCATGATGGAATGGTGATGATGTAACTCCATGTCTCCATGATTAGCTGCATGTAAAAAGTTAAGAATAAATCATCCGGCACTTACAAATTCGGACTTCGAGATCGTCAACAGCATAGTGTGAAGACTTTCTCTAATCCTAACCCAGGCCGTTCTGAATCAGATACCAACGAAAGGGCTTACATAGACACACCGAAGTGCACCCAAGATTCAGTAAGCCGCTGAGGATCACCTCACGACTGTAGACGATTTTGGAGCTAACACTAAGCGTAATCCACAAGGGATTACCGAAGTGGCCTGCTGTCAGGGCTATTTGATGTTGACCCTGGCAGGATTTCCATTCAATCACTGAGAATCATAATTTATGAATTCTCTCATGAATGTTCTCGGCAGATTGCTAGGATCTGCGAAGGACACTCTTATACTTTACAACTGGTGTTCCTTTTGTTGAACAGCCAGTGTATGCTAAGTGTACCTAAGAGATCTTTGATGTATCTCATGGCTCTAGACTCAATTAAGTGCTTAATTTTGGTCGTCGGACGCATGGAGTAGAGTGCCTCCTTTTCAATATCAACACATCTCGGAGTGAGAGGTCGATAGATAATGAAGGGTTCTCCGTGTGAAATGAAACAAGTATCTTTTGAGAGACACCTGAGTGGCTAGAAGGTTTAGTGCATTGCATCACTGGGTCCATGACGACTTTCATCTTCAATACCAGTGTCACCGTAGTAACAACCAGTAGCATATATATTGAACCCGGTGTCTGCCCTAAGGTTGAACAAATGGAGGGCTATTTCTTTTCACCTTTTTCCTTACTTTTTTTTTCATTCTTCAAACCCTTCTTTCTTCTTTCATTTCATTTCTCCTTTTTTCAATCATACCTCGGACTTTTCTAGTACTAAACTATTGGAATTGTCCTTGGGTAGATCCCTCCGGCTCTAGCGGATCATAGGACGGTTTTTCCTAACCTTAGTCACCTTATAACTCCATGACTATCCTATTATTGCCATAAACCAAATCTTTTAAAAAATCTCTCAAAGTGCTTATGATTGTAAAAACAAATTTTGTTAACACTTTGAGAGTTTTGTGATTTTTAGAAATAATCCCCCTCAATGTCACACCTCGCCAAGGCGGAAACGCGAGTGTAACTTCATGGATATCATCACAACACATGGTGTCTAAATAGAGAATTACTACATGCACATAAATAGAGCAAAGTACAGACATGAAGTGTCGTAACAATACCCCAAAAGAAAATAACCGAAACAACTCTCCAAATGGTATCTTCAATAGAACATAAAGTACTAGTCGAAAGACATTAAAGTATCACAATCAAAATCAAACATATCTAAATCAAAACATAAAGATAACTCGTTCTCAAATGCAACTAAGTCTCGTCTAGTCGCTTCCCTCTACCTTAGCCTTAGAATGCTCACCTGAAAATGATGCTTAAAACGTCAACATAATGTTGGTGAGGTTCATAGGTTTAAGACACACAATATATCTCAGGCCACCAGTTCACTGTGATTATAAAACATAGCAGGATAGTAAGACTATTCATTATATTAGAAAGCATGCAAACTCAGTCACTCAACCAACATAAACCACTTAAGGGACATAAGGGACGGAACGTGCCCACGATCCAAATAGCAATATCCAACATCAATTGGGACGGAACGCGCCCACGATCCAAGTTCACAATAATGGGTAAACCATACCCTCTGATCAGACCACACAGAATAATAGTGAGTAGAGCTACTACTCTCCAATTGGATAATGGGAGCATAGCTACCCTCCAAATGGACCACACAGAATCACCACACAATAATCTCATAACATGCAATACACGTATAATAACACTTACAAGTCCATGCATTTACGACCACATAATCACAGTAACTCAAAAATATTTCAACACAAGCATCATTCCCATCCCAAGTTAAAACAAAGTAAAAATGGGACTATGAAACTCACCTCAAACTTTGCAGCTTCAAAATTATCAATCACAAATCTATGCAACAAAATAAGATCACATTACACACGACCAAGCTAAAAGCTATAGTCCATCTAGCACACATATGATGGATGTCTAAGGTTCATGTAAAGCACCATGGATCACCTAGACTCCATACTAACCACTACCAAACACTTACACCCACTAAATCCCTTGCATACACTTTTTCAGAATACGCAGATTTTTGGGGTACTTTTACCCACATGAAATCACAACAAAATAAGCTCTAAAACTCACACCAAAAATTCACCATGGCCTTTCATGAGCATACAAGCTTCTCCCATAAGGCCATGCACTAAAAACACACACAATTCAAGTTCTCTTTGAAAAATCAAACATAAAAACTATCCAGATTCGGATCTGAATGCACACCAAAATGTTTTGACCTAACAAACATATTTGCACAACTTATTAACGCATACCCTTCGTGTGGAAGTCAAAGGGAATATAGAACTCAATTTTTCCAGAAGGGCTAATCCAAATTACACTTTTAAAACCACTTTTGACCTCAATACTTTTAACCTAAATCTGTCCCGGTTTAACAGTTTTGACACCTTTACTTGCAAAAATCATTAGACTGACTTTCGGACCTCAAAATCGCTCGTGGCCGGACTTTTTGGAAAGCACGTTTTCTGAACTACAATTTAGACTCAAGATTCATGTAATAACTCATCTCCATCTATTAAATATATTCGTATCACTACAACAAAATGAAGCTATAGCAACATTTTACAAGCGACACTTTTAGAAATTGTTGCCTTTTAGACTTCAATAAAAATTAAGCAACATTTTACTATATAAGTGTTGCATTTAAGGATCTAATGCAACATTATTTTATGAGTGTTGCATTTATTAGAAAAAAATTCAACACTTTATAAAAGTGTTGCACTTTTTATAGGAAAATTACAACACTTTAGTCCAAAATGCCGCAAATCTTATTCAATCATGCAACATTTCCAAAAAGTGTTGCACAACATTTCGAAAAGTGTTGCAATGGGTTCTCCTCTGCTAAAGCAAGGTAATCCGCTTTCTACCATCATCAATACCATGTTTATAATCCCATTCATATGCCGACGAGCACAAAGGTAGCCCTTGACACACAAACTGATAAAAATGCACATTAAATTACAACATTATGAGCTTGACTTGAATCAAAATTTATAATCATAGTGGATGGCACCATTTTATTGCAAAGCGGATAATATTTGCAATTTTCTTTTTTCTTTTTCTCTGAAACCGAAAAGTAAACTTGCTTCTGTTGAGCAATTGATGATAAGATTGAATTCAATTATATACAGATATGTAGCATTCCTGTGGAAAACGTTAACTCAATGTTACAACAAAACTGAAAATTCAGAGAATCTATGAGTGTTTGCACATAATTAATCATGAACCACATATATACATGACTATGCAGTGACTCGTGTTGTTGCTTTATCCTCCTAACTCAATATACATCTGACTTCTAGTGTTTATCTGGAACTTTGTCGTTGTCTGTATCCAATTCACAATATAACACCCCTCTCCCATCCTCCCCTGCTGGGACCTCATTCTCAATCTTCGGTTTTTCCAATTCCTCTCGTATCAGTAAGATGCGGTTTCTCTCCTGTTGGCTGATTCTCACTGATTCGCCAGTGCCTGATAGCGCCGTTACAGGTTTTCTTGTTGCTACTAAATCTGTAACCCTCACGTGCAATAATGTAAAACTTTGCTTAGATGATTTCTGCTGCTATGTTTAAGGTAATTTATAATTTTGCGAGGGTGTTAGAGAGAGAGACAAAAAATAGTGCAAAGATAAGCCACCTGTAGTGGCTTCATAGCATCAGGGTCGGGGTCCCTGGGTACAATACTTGTTTGAGCTTGCAATTCCATCGAGTCTCTCACAAGTTGACTCAAAAAGTTTATATCATCTGACATAACACCGAGACCTTTCAGAAGCTTTGACCCGAGCTGCAAACTTGTCTGTAGAAGGCCAAAGAATATTACCTGACAGTTCATATGTAGCAAAACCGAAACCAGTAAACAGTAAAACTAATGTCACACCCTTGCATTTTCAAGAATAGCATCTGTTGCCCCGGCTTCCTTAAGATGTAAGAGATGTGGGATGTCCTGAGCTTGAGCATATATATATAGGTATCTGTAAATTTAAGTTGCCTCATGAGATGTATTGATCTAATCCAACATTGAGTTTTTTTTATCTTAGTATTTTTCTGTAAGAGCATTAATATCTTAGGTATGAGTAAATTACCGAAGGGAATGCAAGCCGAATCCTTTCAACAGCCTCAACTGCCCTTTGTCTTCCTTCATACATGACCATGACAGCTTTAGGAGATGATATACCAGCAGACTGCAAGACAGCTGCACGCAATCCATCTCCATATCGGATTGGGAATCCAAGTTTACTAGATGCCTACTCCAATTTCACGGTCATTATTATAGTCTTTTTCATACATAATTTTAGACAAAATGTTTAAAACTCGGAATTCAATATAGGTTTGTTTTTCAACTAACCTTTACGATAGAGGGATCAAGATCAAAGGCCACAAACGGCCATCCAGCTTCACCATCTATCCCTGTGGCCAATGGAGTGGACAAGAAGTTGGCAAGAACCTGCATTTTAAAAGAAATAAAAAGTCTGACCAACTTATGCATCTTTTAATTATGAAAATACAAGGAACTTATGTACCTGACTCATTTGTCCAAACCCAAGAATAACAACTGGTTCACTAGCATCAAAATTCACCACTTTAGTAGGTTTCTACAACCACGTTTGGAAAGTCGCTTAATAAATACATAGATAAGCATGGTCAGTTACCAGAGAATCCTCGGTACCCAATAGATAGTGGGCAGGTAAAATAATTGGTCAAAATGGGTTCGAGATGGATACACACTTTTTGTCTATTTTTAAGAGGCTGTGTATATAAATTGTGCCTTAATCATGATTACAAAAACAATCTTATTACAATAATAGTTTAAATCATTGGATAACCAATATAGGATGTTGTATGCATTAGAAATAGACTTGGAGCAATGTCTGTCCCATTCATGTTTTAGCTAAATTTTATGAGTTCCCATTTGACCCGTATGAATAAAAAAAACCCCAAATCAGCCCATTCATAAGTAACTACATATTCGACATTATAGGATCAAAGGAAACCAAGCTGCTTACTTCTTCAACATTTTCACCAATAAAATCAGCAGCCTTTCATCCAAGGTCATTTAGTAAAGGGGTGAGCGCCATTGACAATACAACAACAATTATAAGAAGCTTGTTAAGCTTAAGTTGCAACACCCCTAGCCTACAAAACGTAAAGACATCCAATTTTTATGTGTTGATTATCACAATAACTGAAACGATGTATAATTAATAAAAAAAACTCATGCGGAACCTGTTTGCAAGGGAGAAAACCACGAATCCAAACTCTCCACCTTGTGAAAGAAGCAACCCAATTCTCACACTCTCTTGCAAAGTTAGTGCAACATGGGGACCAATTGCTGTTATAATCAGTGTTTTGATAACAATTAAACCTGCTAATAGTGACAATACATTCGGCCACTCCCTGATAAGTAGCTGCATAATAACACGACAAAGTCAAACCTTTCTGCAAAGTACACGTTGTGTAGAAAAAACTTGTATGCATAAAAATATAAGCACCTGTGTATCAATAGATGTTCCAATAGTTACAAAGAATAATCCAAGAAGTAGTCCCCTAAAAGGCCTTATATCAGCTTCAATTTGTGTCCGGTAATTCGTTTCAGCCAATAAGGCCCCAGCTAAAAAAGCCCCAAGCTGCATAACTATACCAAATTTGCAAAGACTTAAGGTATATATAGAGACTGGCAAGTACAATACACAAAATCAGACCGTATCACTGAAGCCTAATTTATGAGTTATTAGTGATGTTCCAGCAACTGTTAATAAACAAAGTGCTACGAAAGCTTCCGAGCTTCTTGCTTCTGCAACAGCCTGAAACGTATGAATATAAATTGTTTATGCAGCACTGCCTAAAAGCTTGAAGTGTTCGAGAGTAAGGGATTTCCATACCTCAAAAATACGCCTAAGAAAGAATTTCCCACCGAAAGAAAGCAAACCTAAACCAAGTAAAGCCTTTAAACTTTCTTTTACAAGCATAGGCAAAATACTCTCTTCAACCAGATTCTGCATTAAGTATATGAAAATCAAGATTAGAGCTAACAGTACTTATGATAAGAGTTCCGTGTGAAATACACTGACCTGGCTCTCCAACACAGGAAGTATGACCAGCAGAGGTACGACTGCTATATCCTGCAAATGTTTAGCCATGTCGATCCATAAAGGTTCTTAGATTATCATTGAAGCCCATCGATTACTTGCTCTGTTCAAGAACCAAAATGGCTAACAGTGAGTACAAGCATATCTAAGCATGAAACCAGTGAAGAACATAGCTTTTAAATGTTCCGTACCTTCATCTATCTTGAACTCGAAAGGCTCAGTCTCATTATAACCTTTCTGAATGAATATGGTGCCATCTGGCAGCTTACCAATCAATTTAACTGTCCATTTATAAAGGTAAATTAGCAGACACCTATGCATATACCAAATAATAAAATGCTAACAAAAGAGAGCACAACAAGTCCTTCACATACCCTGGACAACAGCTCCTTCATTCGGGCGCTCATACCCCTCTCCTTTCAGAATCTTCTTCACAACCTTTTTGTCAGTAGTAACATTTGAAACAATCTTCCATGACACAAGCTCTAGTGCAATTTGTAGTGTAGCATTTGGTGGAACCCCGCCTTCGTTACCAAAGGCTTGTTTCCCATTCTCCCCAAATCCATCTGTAACCAGTACATATCGTTTTAAGTGATAACCAACACGGAAAACAAACTTTGCATAATAAACTTCTAGAACATTCACTTAGATGATGTGTTTTTACCAAACAAAGACAAAACTGATTTCCTCGTTACGATAGCCACTAACTATTGTACTACCAAATCAACACACATTAATTACAGCTATAAAAAAAATACCAAACTGATTAAAATCAACAAAATCTCTATTATACCATCATAAAGTTAAAAAAAAATATAAAAAAAAAATCTGTGGTATACAGTGTCTTAAAAGTGCTTGATCTAATACTAAAACAGAAAAGTAGACGTATAGACAATACCAAATCATGCAAAGGTAAGGGAAATCAAGTCTTACGCGAGACGGAGCATCAAAGGAGGACATTTCTTGTCAGCAATGAATCCTCTGAGCTTCCTTTTGGTTTTGTCAGACCACCCTTTCAATCTGTCGTTGAGGGGAGTGTGTAATCTGTTTGTGGGACAGAAAACAAATTATCTCTCCCTGGCTTAGGTGCATCAAAATTATCTTTATCTCCTGACATCCAATCCCATAATGTGTCATCATAATCAGATTCGTCACTTTTATAGTCAACTTCATCCACATCGGCTAAACATGCATTTGCATCAACCACAACAGGAGGCATGTCGTTTCTTAACAATTCACCATCATTCTCATTAGTTTGCTCCACATATTCCGACCTATTTTCATTAGGCTCGCACCAATAAGAGTCAGCAACATTTTCACTACTTTCTTCCTCAAAATCAAAGAGATCTCTAGGAACCTTATTTACTACATAATGCAAACTATTTTTTATAGGATCTGGCACATAGAAAACCTGGTGCACTTGGGAAGGCATGACAAAGGGATCATCAGAACAACATAACTTGTTGAAATTAACACAGCTTAAACCAAGTTCATCTTTTTTAACTTGGTACCACTCGCAACGGAATAAAACAACTTTAAACTTTGACCAATAGTCGAGTTCTATTATTTCTAAAACTCTACCATAGTACTCAACATTACCCAAAACTGGATTTTTGTCCCTGGAGCTTGCAAAACTAGGAGTTAAAGCTGTAAGTGAAACACCGATATTTTGAGTCTTGCATCTATCATCACGTGATTTTGTATGAAACCTATACCCTTTGACATAATACCCATTAAACCTCCTCGATGTCGGACTAGGACCCTTAGCTAGCCAAAAAATATGATCCGGAACATTGTTGTTTATTACTTTATCTCTTAACCAATCGGCAAATTGATGACTATGGTTTTGAGCCCGTGCCCATCTACTTTTTCTTGGTTGGCTGTCAATATAACGTTGGTGCTCGCTGTAGTATGAAAAAATCATTGAAAAAAAAATTGATTAGTTGTGAAATACTTTACTTTTGACATATAAGTTGTACAGAAGGGAAGTTATTAACATGTCACTTACTTTATATACTCATCAATCTCTGTGCAATCAGAATTGAATAAGGCGTAGCGATGTGCTTGTTCACTTAACGTATGATCTAAAGTGAAAACCTTGCCTTTTCTTCGTTTCTTACCTCCAATAGGATGACCAGAGTTCACAAATACTACTCCACCAGATTCATTTGTGTGAGCTAAAGAATCAAAATCTTCTATACCCTTATTGAGTCTTGTTTTTACTCCTTCGTGCATATAACGTGAACAGAAAGTCAAACACTTTTCCATCAAATACCCTTCAGCTATGGATCCCTCCGGTCTACTCTTGTTCCACACATATGACTTTAACTTACACAAGTATCTTTCCATAAAGTACATCTATCTGTATTGCACAGGTCCACCAAGCCTGACTTCATTTACCAAGTGAATAGGTAAGTGGACCATTATGTCAAAAAAGGCCGGCAAGAATATTTTCTCAAGTTCACATAGTATTTCTGTTATTTCTAATTGTAATCGATCTAGTTCTTGAGGCTTTATAACCTTGATGCATAAACTTTGAAAGAAAACACCCAACCTAATCAAAGGTATTGCGACATGCTTGGGTAATGATTTTATCACTGCAACTTGTAGCAAGTAATGCAATAATATGTGAGCATCATGACTCTTGTAACCCGATACTTTCCTTTCTGAAGAACGTACACACTGTGCTATATTTGATGCACAACCATACGGTAGTTTTGCTTCCTTCAAAGCACGACAAAATGTGTCTTTCTCCTGTGAAGACATAGAAAAACATGCTTTCTGGAAGATAACATGCTCACTATCATGAGATAATTGTGGTTGAAGCCTTTCTTTTATGCCCATTTCTAAAAGATCAAATCGAGCTTTTGCATGATCCTTTGACTTCCCATTTATATCCAACAAAGTCCCGATCAAATTATCACATATATTCTTTTCAATGTGCATCACGTCAAGATTATGCCGACATGAATTGAACTGCCAGTATTCCAATTCGAAGAATATTGATCTTTTCTTCCATGGGCAAGTGCTATCATTTTTTTTTTCTTTTGTTTCTTTCCAAAACGATTTTGAAAATTGGACAACTCTTTCAAAGCTTCAACACCTGATAAGGGCTATGGAGAAAGCCTTTCCTCAATTTGACCATTAAAAGCACTCTTATTTCGTCGCCATTGGTGTTGTGCATCTAAAAATCTGCGATGATCCATGTAGCATGTCTTCCTGCTATGTTTCAAGTATAATGAACTGGTTTCATAATTACAACATGGACATGCAAAATTTCCTTTAGTTTTCCACCCTGATAACATTGAATAGCCTGGAAAATCGCTAATAGTCCATGTTAAGGCTGCATACATTTTAAAGGTCTCGTCTCTACACTTATCATATGTGTCTAGCCCATCATCCCACAATTCCTTTAGCTCCTTAATCAAAGGTTGTAAGTAAACATCAATGTTATTACCTGGAGATTCGGGACCGGGTATTAACAAGGACAACATAAAGTATTATGGTTTCATTGACATCCACGGAGGTAAATTGTAGTTAACTAACACAACAGGCCATGTGCTATGTGAAATGCTCATTGTTCTAAATGGATTAAATCCGTCACTAGACAACCCCAACCTCACATTCCTAGGTTCTTCAGCAAACTCAGGATACTTTAAATCAAATTCCTTCCAACTTTGCCCATCTGCAGGGTATCTTAAATTTCCATCTTTGGGGCGTTCCTTTTCATGTCAGGTCATGTATTTAGCTGTTTTTAAAGACATATAAAGTCTTTGTAGCCTAGGCTTTAAAGGAAAGTGCCACACCACCTTAGCTGGAACCTTTGAACTTTTTTCAGAAGGTTCATTGTGTGTGTTTCCTTGGTCATCTTTAGTTTCTTTCCATTTGGAAGTGTGGCATATGTGGCACGTATCAACATCTTTGTAATCACCCCAATATAACATACAATCATTTAGACACGCCGGTATCTTCTCATAATCAAGCCCCAAATCTCTTACAATACTTTTAGCTTGAGTAAAAGTAGCAGGAATTTTCATTTCTGGAATTATCTCCTTTAGGAGTTTCAGGAGATCATCAAAGGCCACATTACTAAGCCCATGAAGCGTCTTGTAGAGTAATAGTCTAATCATGAAAGATAACTTTGAAAAAGTTTTACAACCAGGAAATAATTCTTGCTTACCCTCTTCCACCAATCTATAAAACTTTTTAGCCTCTTCATTTAGGCCTGGGTGTACATTATTTTTTTCCTTTACGGTATCACGAAACCTATCATGCAATAACTCATCCATATTGTCATGCATGATTGTATCATCTTCGTTAACAGTATTAGCTCCTATTTTTTGGGGTACTTCACCATGAAAAATCCACACATAGTAGTTTCTTACAAATCCTTGTCCTTTTAAGTGGTCTTTTACTTCTTTTCTACTACCCCAGAAACGGTTTCTACACCGTTTGCATGGACAATGAATTTCACCTCCAATTGCCGACTTAGCAAAGGAAGCATCAAGGAATTTGTTAACTCCAGCTTCAAACTCAGGCAACCTTCTAGGGAAATACATCCAGTCTCTATTGTCCCCCATGCCTTAATGTCCTGAACAAAACAAATAGTTTGTTTACACCACAAGTTACCTAAATAATAGACAGGTTCAAAATACACGGAAAATTAGCAAAAATAAAGCCAACTAAAAAACAACACTAAATTTACTAGAAATTGCATAATTGTAATAAACATAAACTAATCAATACTTATGCATATAACAAATCAATGGTCTTGGTGTCTAATTGTCTATTATAACTAATCAATGGTCTTGGGAGCTATGATACAGAACACCCACTCAACCTTCTAGGACTCGTAAGTTAATCCTAACTAAGACTTGTTTTTATCACATGAGACATATTAAAGATATAATTAAAAATGTTTAAATTATATATAGGCATGGGAATTGT
Organism: Artemisia tridentata subsp. tridentata; assembly: GCA_021014915.2. Taxonomy (NCBI): domain Eukaryota; kingdom Viridiplantae; phylum Streptophyta; class Magnoliopsida; order Asterales; family Asteraceae; genus Artemisia; species Artemisia tridentata. The sequence goes on along the minus strand of CP139507.1, from coordinate 241,354,134 downwards.
GGAACAAAGACAGAGGTTTGGAACTGTTGGATCAAGTACTGGAAGATTCATGTATTCCAAAAGTAGTAATGACATGCATTCATGTGGGACTCTTATGTGTTCAAGACTATGCCATTGACAGACCTACCATCTCTGAAGTTATTTCTATGCTGACCCATCATTTAACCTACCTATATTGTCACCACTAGAGTCCGTTGGATCTGTGACTGCTTATAGATACAATTTTAGGCCACAGTTCATGATAATAAAAAGCCTACACACGTCTAAACCTATGATAGCATTGACAATCTGAAATAAATAACCATATATATATATATATATATATATATATATATATATATATATATATATATATATATATATATATATATATATATATATATTTTAACTGGGAATATTATTAAAAGAGAGAGAAGCTAGCAAGGACATAAATAACCATATACTAGTTCCATTAGTTCCATTCCTAAGTTATAAATTGGGGTATCTATACTACCACATTAGATATCACTTCGTTCCAACTATGTCCCATAGCTTTGGCACTACCTTCAAACAATGGTAGGCAGAGATATCTTCCTATTCCTACTGCTCACTTTATCTAGCTACTATTTCATTCATCCTTGTTACTCAGAAACAGATACCTTAAAACAAGGTCAATAGCTCAAGGACTGGAAGTGGTTACTTTGTGTAGCTTAGAGTATTCAGGGCCAATATTCTAAAGAATTTATTGCTAATATTCCATTTAGACGTTTCATCGAACACTTGGCGTTCATAATTTGCAAATGTGTAACAAATATAAAAAGTAATAGATCATAAGTAGCAAACAAAGACAACCAATAAATGAAATTTACATTGCAAAAAAAGGGTGAATGGAGAAATATATACCCAGTATTGGTCGTAGGTGTTGTCGGTTTGTCCACTCAGAATAATCAAATCGCAAGTGATGGTAGTGGTGATGCGGACAGAAGGGTTGTGGTGTTGGGTTATCATGGTATGGACATTTGTAAGTGATGGTAAGGATGGAGATGAAGAACCGTGTGTTTAACTGTCAACTCCCTCTGTGCGAATAATTGGTGGGGAAAGCACTTTTGGCTGTGGAAATTAGCGGGCTGTACTCTTAAGTGATAACAGAAGTTAAATTTTAGTCAAATTCTAAATCAATTTGAAAAATATGCTGAAAATTCTATGTCACTATAATATAAACATTAGGTTTGAAGATAATTATGTAAATTTAACATATGTTTTTTTCTTTGATAAGTTTGCAATTATCTAATCCTAACTATGTCAAAACAGTTTTGAATTTAACTATGTCATAAGAATGTACGAATATGTTCACTCATATCTTGGTTAGGATGCGGTGTTTATTGAAAAACTTACGTGGTTCATTGGGATATATGGTGCATGTAAAAAACGTATGTATTATAAAAAAATTTATCGGAGTTGAATAAAAAAACCTGTCAAGCTGATATGTCAAAACATATGTAAAAAATGCCGCCATCGCGTCTTTTAGAACCATGCTCATAAGTCATAACACCTTTAACATCACTTTTTCTAGGACCCGTCAATTTATTTTCTTTTTCATTTTTTCAAACAATCTAATTTTTTATTCTTTAAATAAAAAATGCAAATTACAATATGAAAACAAATAAATAAATAATAATAATATGAAAATTAAAAAATACGAAAAAAAAGTCTTAAAAAATACAAGAATATAAAGATACATCAAATTATGATAAACTAATTGTGTTGTTGCCAAATATGCTCCATATGCTCTCATTGCATACTTGTGTGTATTGCTCTATCGCGTAATTCTTTGGCTCTCTGTCGGTGTAATTCACACCTCTCTATCCAAGGACGTTGTATTGGAAAGTGCTCATATCATAATAAATTATAATACGGCTAGAAATACATGAGTCTATGGGGTCAAACACATATTCAGTGGCTTCGGTTACAAGACTGATCAGGAATGATGCTTTAGTTCTGAGCGACGGTGAGTTTTTTTGGTGTAAGTTGGTGCCCATAAAATGTAATATATTTATGTGGCGGGCGGCGCTTGATCGATTACCTACGAGGGATGCTCTTAGAAGGAGAAACATTGTTTTAGATAATACGGAGTGCAGCTTTTGTGGGGAGCCGGTTGAATCGGTAGCGCATTTGTTTACAACACGTTGAACAACAGCCGGAGTGTGGTAGGAGATTCATAAGTATGCTGGCGGCTCTAAATGTAAAGCCGATGTCATTAAAGGTTTGGTCATTGTGACGTGTTGGAGAATTTGGAAAGCAAGAAATGAGCGCATTTTTATGTAAAGCCGATGTCATTAAAAGTTGTCATTGGCATTTTTTGGTGAATGAATTTATCTTTCAAAAAAAAAAATTAACATATTTATGGTAGTCACGTTATTTATATTAATTAAATATCTCATAACGGGCATTTAATTAATTAATGGTCTATTAATTATTAAGTGATAGACTTGATAATTGGGTTTGACTAAAAACAAATGGCAAGCCCATTTGTAGTCCAATAAGTCGGCCATAAGGTGTGGAAAAGGGAAAGGAGAAAACTCATGAGGCTAAGTGTAACTTAGACGAGTTTATTATGGGATTAGATAAAATCAAATCCCATAACTTATTCTCTAAGAAAAACGCACCCTTGTTTAATTTTATGGGCTCATTAGCCCATTAAGCAATAAATAAAACACACCCTTTGGCTTGGGCCCGTTAAATGCAATTCAAACAAGTAACACCTCTCGGTTTCATTTTGTACCGAAAATGAAAACGAACAAACATTTAATTTTGAAAACCAAATTATCACACATTTTGTTATCTCGTTCGACCAAGACATCAAGCAAAAACCCGACAATTTGTGGTGTCGTTGTCCGAGACATTCAAACACACTTGACACCTCTTGTGGTGTCTAAACATAACCGAGCCGAACAACACCACACGGGTGGTGTTTCTATCCGAATCAATCACTCGATACGTAAACCATTTACCAACACCACTTTTGTGGTTCCTTTTGACTCGTACGCAACGACACGCAACTATACATATCACGAAACAAATCATAACCAAATCACAAATACTCAATCGACTCTATATTCGGCTATTCTAACAAATTGAGAAAAAATTAATCAAATGACCAAACCGAGTCCAAATAGAAACTAAATAACGCAATATAAGCAAATCCAAAACTATTCGTGACCCTCTCGGGTCACGACCCGAAACCCTAACGGGTATTAACCCCAAACAGTTTCCGAACAAACAACAACATCAACAAAACAATAACAACAAAATAATAAGTCAAAACTACATAAACTCGTGGTCATATCTGGCCCGACCCGACCCTACGTAAAACTGAAACAAAAACCCTTTTTATTGTATTTTACCACACGAAATTAACCAAAACATTTTTAGTGTTCTTTTTTGAATCCACGAAAATGATTTAGTAAGCTTTATAATCGGTTTTAAATTAAAAATGGTAGTAAAATAGTTTTACGATTCGACGAACCCAAAGAACAACGAGAAGTACTATATATAGTTGGTATAAAGTACAAACAGTTGCCAACACTGTTACGCCAAAAGTATGACTGGTAGCATACTAGGAATAGAAGCTAAAATACAAACTGTACTTTAGCCTATTGTAAGTTGACACGTATCTTTTACCCCATGGGCATCCATGTTGTTCATCTCATATAAGAGATTATTAAAAGTGTAGTATATTAAACTAAATTGGATTCATGGTTAAATTGTGTGTATCGACTAAGTGTTAAATAAGCTAAACTAGGTGTTTTTCTAAGCTTAATTATTTGAGTGAGCTTATGAGCTTATATAAGGGGTTTTGATAAGCTCAAACTTTGTAGCTTATTTGAAGAATGATGAATTTATATATATAAAAAAAAAACTTTTATAAAGAATTTATATAAAAAAACTTTATATAAAAAAACGTTATATAAAAAACTTTATATAAAGAATTTATATATATAAAAAAAATATTAGACTTATTATTAGAACATACAAGGTCAATATACATTCCTAAAAAACTGCCAAACTGCCAGGTGCCATATCTACGACTCAGTCACCAAACTGGTTCATTTATTCATCATCAAAACTGTAAATAAGAAACTACCCATTTTTTCCTCCACAACACTCTACTTCCATTGCCTTCAACTTTTTAACCGAGACACTCTCTAAGAACAAGCATCATCTTTGTCGGCATCACAGGTTAAATCGTAAAACTTTTCTATTATGCTTAATTTATCAATTTGGCCAAAATCGAATTTAATTTATCAATTTGGTCTAATTGTAGCCCTTTATGTAGTTTTTCATAAATATTACAGTAGTTTGATTTAGGCAATTCACTTACTTGTTTTAAAATTGCTGCTACTGTTTGATGGTTGGAATTTAATTTATCAATTTGGTCAAAAAAATGGGATACCAGTAATCTTAACATGTACTTAACATTGTAGGTCTAATGGCCATATAATAGAGACAGTATACGTATATAATAGCCTATAGTGCATCATATAAAGTGAATATAAATCGTATTTTGGAGGTCATAACAGAACATGTTCCAGAAGCATTAACAAGAAACATCGGTGATGTTTCTCTTAGTATATGAGGTAGGCTACATCAAAGTTCTCTTTGTTCATTATGGTACACCGAATGAGGAGTAAAATTCATATAGAGCTATTTTGTTCCACACACACTGGTAAAAATATTAGAACATACAAGGTCAATATACCTTCCTGAAATATTCAAGGGCCTCTTCACTGACTATACAAAGATCTGCACAAAGCTGGATCGCAGTTAAAAGGACCCCATGATGCTTTTCTTTAAGTAAGGAAGCAACAGGGTTCACAAAATTCTCTGCGAGGTCGGGAACTTTCTTTATAATCCTTATGGAGCACAATGCTGCTTGTACATTGTAAGAACTTAATAAGTACTTAACATTATTTGAGTTATTTATATTAAAAAACAATATGCTATAGCAACATCTATGGACTGGAATTCTAAAACAAGAAGTGTAACAAAGAAACAAATTATCACTTGAAGTTGTAGCATGGATTTGGTAACTTGGATGTTGTTGATGAGATGCTTCGGAACTACTTGCTTCAGCAGGATTTGGAAAACCTATTACAATGATTTTTAGAAATGTATAATTCAATATCTTCCGTCCAGATTTCATTCATAATATACATAGCTAACAACATAAAGAAAACAATGAATAAGATTACTTTGGTCACTTAGATTCTTTTCACTAGGATGCTCCACTTCAGTTGGTTGTTGTTGCACTTCACTAACAGATATGATGTGTAGCCTTTTACATTTACCCATCCTGTGTAGATATTTAACTATAACTTGAAAAAATGTCAAATGCAAACAAATTACTTGCTAAAACATAAATAAAATACATTATAGCAATATAGGTGTGATTAGTTTCACTGCCCCAGTTAGATCTTCCATTCTTTGCTACGCCCTTTTTCTTTTTCTTAGAAATCCCATTCCTCATGTCTTCAGTGACATTACCATTCAAGAAGTTAGCATTGGAAGCAGAATCTAGTTTAGGAAATAATAACTTTTCAAGCGCTGTCCATAGATTCAAAAGGAATCCAGGGGTAAATGAGAGCATATTGAGGATAGGCATTGAGCCAACCACTGGACTGAGGCTGGTAAATATTCTAAGCATACAAGAATAATAATACGCAACATCTGCAATTTCGTATCTTGCTGATATGGGTAATCTGTTGCATACTGAGGTACTTTGTCCCAATATGTATTCTAGTTTCTGATATTTAGTTCTGCAATAAGTGCGTTTGGCTATAAAATCTCAGTTAGGTTGTTTGGTATTGCAACAAAGAGTGTTTGGCATTTAAAGTTTCATCTTCTGCTGTTTGGTTCAGCAACAAAGTGTGATTGTCAATGGTACTACAGTGGACAGATCCTAAGGTCTGCAAGTTGAGTATGCAACTTAAGGCTTTTGTGTGTTTGGATGCTTCATGTCAGTAGTTTCAAGTCTAGTTAATTTTTCGGATGCATTGATTGTGTCATGGGTGGACCTTTTGTCATACGGTTTTTTGGTCAAAGGGTCAGATCATGTTTACTTATTTTTTGTGGGATTGCAGCATGTCATTTGTGGTATGCATTGGTTGTGTCTTGTGTCATTTAGTATGTTTTTTGTATTATATAGGTTATGTTGTATGTAATTTTCTAATTTAGGGTCCACTACTTTTAATCATCTTGTTGATTTAGTGGATGCCTTGGTTTGTATTTGGTAGCGCTATTGCGCATTTTATTAATTTTCCTTTCAAAAAAAATAAATAAATAACATAAAGAAAAAAAATTAATAATAAAAAAATTACCGAAATTGACATCTTTGTGAAAAAAGTAGACACAAAATGAAACTTAAAGTTCTGAAAATAGGTTATAACATAGGGTAAATTAGCTTATTTTGTTTGACCCTTAGTTAACTAATATGATTGTACTATATGAAGACTATTTATCCAAAACTGAAGTTAGTAATCCAAAAATGACTATCTAACTCTTAAATAGTTAAAGTCACGCCGTTAACAGATAGTTAGACTCGTTGCAAATGCCATATTGCCTGATTACTCTACAAGTATTATTGCTAATTAATAGCTTTTTTCATGGATTTAGATGGTTTAATGACTACTCTGATAGCTAAAATGATGACACAGCATGTTCATATCCCTCGGTGTGATGGCTGAAAAAGTAGATATAACCATTAGAAGTGTAAAGTTGAGGGACTTTTTTTATTGATTAAGTTGTGAATCAACTAATGTTGTTCTGGTTGACTTACAACAGGTATGGGAAACAAAAGCAAGCAAGACCAAGGTGAAAAAACACGGATGACTGATTATGAGAGGAGTAAACTGGCAAAGATTACCCTGAAGAAGTTTCTGAAGTTGCTGCAACTGTTGGAGCACCCAAAAAGGTAACTAGATCTGAGCAACATCACATTTTTATTTATTTATATACAATTAATGTTTCTCTTATGGAAATTTCACTTGTTACAGCAACTTCGTACACAGTATATTGCACCACTGTCCATGAACAAATATGCTAACTTAGCAAAGCACCGGATTGTTGCTCCAAATGTCTCTCGTGTGTCCGAGGAAAGTTGTGACGGACTGGAAACTTTTGCTGATTCTAATGCAGCAAAAAAGATTAGGTTACAACAATGTAAAGAAGCTAATGAGCAAAATGGACAATTTATTGATAGAAGTGCAGCAAACAAGAATCAATCAAGAGCAAAAGTCAGCATGGGTCAACTTGTATTAAATAAGAAATTTTCACAAAGGCATTCGGGTCAGAATGCAGCTAAGCCTAATTCTGCAACAACAAGCATCTCTAGTGGATCAAGAAAACAACTTTTCCTCGTGGACGAAGAGGATGAGGGTGACGTAAGATCTCAAGGTACGTATTTGATATGCCAACCACAAACTTCAAATAAAATATTACATAGCAAGATAATATGGAATTTGTAAACCTTTTTTTCTTTCATAATCGATCTTTTATGCATCAAGATGTGAATGAAAGAGAGAGACAGGAGGTAACCTGTGAAGATGATGACAATGAAGACATAGAGGACGACTTTCGATCTCATGGTACATGTGTTGTTTTTAAATTAATATTATTTAATGTGACGCATTAAAATTAAAATACATGCTTTAAGCTTGATAGCAACCACTGTATTTCATTTACTACCTATCAGTTGACCCCATTGTTGAGTGAATTTGAATAAGGGTTGTTTGTACAGGCCGGTTGCTTATGAATATAAAATTTCATATATCAATTATTGAGTTCTCAACCTTTATAAACTTCATTTCATAAATATTCTTTCATGATTATAGATGTAAATGATGCTGATAGAGAAAATTATGGAGTTGAAGATGAGAATGAGAATATAGAGCTTTTGTTTGATCATAGTGATAATGAGATAGAAGATGATGGCAGTGAGGATGATTTTAAAAATGATGATGTTGAACTCGAAATACTTCAGGTCCCCCAATCACAAAAGCAAACAGGTTAACTCGAATACCATGGCCTTTTTGTTTCTTTCCTTCTTTTTTCGTTTGAATTAGTATGATTTATATCAACTATTTATACGTATTTTAGCTATCTCTGCCACTAAGAAAAGAGGACCAACGATGATGCATACCATACAGACTCGAAAATTACGTGAGGCTATCATATGCAACGAATTTGGACAACCTATCGGACCTGTAACCGAGGAAAAAGACTTAGTAGGACAATTCTCTCAATTTTTAGGTACAATAGCTCGTACTTATAGTTATGCTCCATTGATCTATACTTCATGGCGCAAAGTTCCTAACAAGGACAGAATGTGGGAGTATGTTTTGGTATGTTTTTATAATGTGGGAGTATGTTTTGGTATGTTTTTATGATGTTACATCCTCCCTATATGTATGGAGTTCTCTTCTTATACTTATACGATACTACACTTCATTGTAGGAAAAGTATGTTGTACCAGGAGATGCTAAATCTTGGGTGCTACAGACTATTGGAGCGTGTTGGAGGGGACACAAATCACGGCTCAAGAAAAAGCACTTTTATGAACTGAAGGATAACAAGAGCAGATTGAAGAACCGTCCAAAATGTATACCGGAAAAGGATTTTTTACAGTTGCTACGCTTATGGAATAAAACAGAAGAGCAGGTAATTTGGTAGTGAATTATTTACTATTAATATTTCTTTATCAATGATACTTTTCGTTTGATATGTTTCTATATCTATTAATGTACGTACAGAAGCGTTGTTTAACTGCAAAGGCACGACGAATGTCACAAAAAAATATGCATACAGCTGGTCCAAAAAGTTTCGTAAGAATTCGTGAGGATATAGTAACCAATCATTGTTTTGTTCATGATTTTTGCTTTTAAAGGCATACCACTAATGATACAGTCTTCTCCATTTTGTTATGAATACAGAAAAATGAAGATCCAAACAAGGAACCACCTAGCTTAACTAAATTGTTTGAGCGCACGCGTGAAAGGAAAGAAGGACATGTGTATGCTGATACATACGATGAAACAGAAAGATTGATTGTAAGATAAGATATAAAGTTTATATATTATATACAATTAGTTAGATGTGAATTGGGTAATCATTTTTCTTGCCTATAATGAAGGAAAAAATGAAGAACTATCAGGCTCCAGAAGAAGAAGATGGAGGTGGTCAAGATGTACGATGGACACCGTAGAATTTTTGGTAAAGGTGTTACTAATAAGCTAATAAAGAAGGTGAATGGGGGCGAGACATCATATATGGTTCCAACGGAGCTTATGGAATCTGTGAAAACTGCTATAGATGCTGAAATCAAACGGCTGGTTGAAATGCGAAAGCAGATTGAAGATGATCATGAACGGAAGAAGCTTGAGCTCGCAGAGGAACATAAAAAAAATAAGGCTGAAATAGAAGAAACTCGTAAAGAAATGCGTAAGGAAATTGATGACCAACGTGACAGATTAGTTGAAGATGTAGTCCAAATGCTTATAGAAAAGTTACCTCCTGGAGTTGTTAAAAAGTTTTTAGCGTGAGTTAGCGTCTGTGTTCGGTTGAAGGTACGTTTCATCCATCTTATTCTAGTTTGATACCACTAATCTTATGAACAAATTGGTCGTGGGTATTTTATTTACCATGTATAGGTGCATATCTTGTTTTAGTAAAAATATTCTTTTATGTTGCATTTCTTTATCTTGTTTTAGTATAGGTGCATATATAACTGATCAGTGCTAGATTTTTTTATTTTTATGTTCATTTGGATGCTTTAAGTTGATTTTGTTATGTTTGGCACAACCCTTTTCAGTTGACTTTTAGGCTGGTAATTTTAGTTTGACTTAATTGAATGTTTTGGTGTAGTGTAATTTGAGTAGTATTAGTTGTTTTCAGTGTGAATTGAGCTTATTTTATAGTTTTGCATGTTTGAGCTAATTCTCCTAGATTTTTAGTCCTATACTGCCCTTAATAGTTTTTCAAGTTTAGATAACAGATCAGCGCTAGATTTTGTTATTTTTATGTTCATTTGGATGCTTTAAGTTGATTTTGCAGGATTGGTTTATTACTTTGTAGTTTTGTTATAAATTTGGTCATATTAGTTGTTAAGTCTGTATGAGTAGGATATTCAAATTCAGTTCTGTTTTAGCAGTTCTTGATCCCTTTTAAGTGCTAATTTGTTATCATAAGTGCCTGATTCTTTTAGATATAAGTAGGTTGCTTATTGTTCTATACTTATTTCAAATTTTCAGATCTTATTGTAGCTTATTAGAGCTTACAAATAAGCTTAAAAAGCTGCTAGTTCAGGACCCTTTTTTTAGTCTGCACATTTTTATGAATTTTGTCTGCACTAAATTTGTCTCAACCAGCCTGTGTTTTTGAATTTTCATAAGTTCGTTATAAGCTCAATTAATCTCAAATTTGATACAATTACTATTTGGTAGCTTATTTACTTGTTCCACATTTTTTTTTGATTTTTTATTATAGCTTTTAGACAGCTTTTAGGAGGCTTAAAGTTGGGTCAGTAGGCTGCCTAGGGACTGCAGTTACAAGCAGTTTATGAAACAGCTTTGTATGTGCTGATTTATGGCTTATTTATAAGCCTATAAAACCTGAAATTAATTTTACATAATCTTTGGTGGTCTAGCTTCATCTGTTTTCAGCTATCATGGTCTAGCTTTTAGTTTTTGAAGCTTACTTCACAGCTTAAAGTAGGAAGGTTAGGGACTGTTTGGTGCTCATCTAGTCAGCCTGCTTATTTGAGTTTTCTTGCTTACTTGCTTATTAATTCGTCTTCTATTTGGATATATATCACGAGTGTAAACTAACAATATTTTTTATCGTTTTCATTGGACCAGGCGTCGTCGTTTCAGAGTACTTGAAGCTGGAGATTTGCTAAGATGAACTCAAGATGACTAGGGTTACATGCAGTTTTGATTGCTTTTTCTTTTGTTCACTAGAAGTTTTATGTTGGTTATCTTGGATTGATAATTTTGTCAAAGTATACAACAATGTTATCTATGGTATTTTGTTATTCCTGTGGTTGAACAAATGTGAATTATCAATGTATTATTAGACCTTTTCGAAGAATGCATTGGACACAATTATAACATATTTAGCATTGTATTGGGTGAAACAAAAGTGTTGCTAATCATTTATAAAAGTGTCACCTTATATGACGGAAAACAACTAGCAGTGTTGCATTTCATTTTGAAAAGTGTTGCACTTAAGCTTAAAAATTGTTTCATTTTAATGTAAAAAGTGTTGCACTTTGGTATAGAGAGTGTTGCATTTTAATGTAACAACTGTTGCAATTCAGTGTGCAAGTGTTGCAGTTAACTATAAAAAGTGTTGTGTTTGAGTGTAAAGCGTGTTGCACTTAAAGTATCACATTTGGTAAACATAGGCAACACATTCAAAAAATGTTGCACACTCCAATTGAAAGTGTCACTTATACCTAAGGCGACGTTGCATAACGTAGCACTTGATAAAGTGTCACATTATGTATAATGCAACATTTTAAACACATAATACAACACTTTATCAATGTTGCTTTAACTTCATTTTGTAGTAGTGTATCTTTAGAGCCTTATGAATCTATCCAAACCTTAACTCAATAACTAACACGTTTTATACCCTAATCTCTTCACCAATCATCATAATATTACTAATTAATGATCCCAACATGTTTTATATTAATAATTTACAGAAGTAAACATAAACCCTAATCCATCATATTCTTGTTACATGAATTATAATAATTAATTAAACACAAGTATTGAAAATTATACCTTGATCTTGATTTTTAGGCTTCAATAATAAAACCCTAATTTTTTTCTTCTTGCTTCTCTCTTGGTTGACCGAAATTTTACAAAAGAATGGGTTGGGTTGTTTTGGTTTTGTATTTATACTACCCTAAAAATATTCTAGATAACCTCCTTAATTAATAATTATAATTGGACTAAAATTTTGTTTCCTTTCCCCCCTAAACCCAAATTCGGCCGCCCCTTATATATATATATATATATATATATATATATATATATATAATTTTTTTTATCAATATTAATTATTACACTTAAAACCTTGTACTCTCGATATTTTATAAAAACCCATACGAAACCTAACGTCTCACGCGATAAACTTTTGTTTTACAACAACTCGAATAATTATCATTTTCAAAACAAAGTTTCCAAAAATAGAATTTCGCACTCATTATTAATATAAACCATAAAACTGATCACCACTTAACTTACCAATGCTCACAAACTTGAACACAACTCATTACGCAAAAACCCCAAAGACAAAACCATACAAGTCATTTCCACATGACCAAAGTGAACAAAATGAACTTATTCAAAACAACACTACTCAAGACACACCAATAGAGTCACACAAAGGGATCTAGTGCCAAAGCACACATTTATCACACATATGCCACACAAAACACTTAAGTCACACCAAGCAAAAATTAAATTGATCGAAACTAATAGTTAGACTAACCTGCTAAAATCACGGTTGTTACACTCAACATGTGCTTATAAGTATTTAAGGTAAATTTGCACATGTCGGGTAGAGTTAGCACTTTTTTAATTGATTGATTTTCAATGAACATGATCGTCGCGAGACACGTTTACATCACTAGTAAAACTAGCTTGAAATTATTACCCGTCCAGATCATATTCAAGGAAAATCTCTCGAAATTGGTACATTCTTCTCAGACACGTCATTTGCGAGACATGTTTACATAACCAGATAAACTGGCTTGAAATTATTACCCGTCCCGGACATGTCTTTTCGACTACTGACTTGCTATCGTCAATTCGAGGGTTCAATTCTGAGTTGAGCTCACATGAGATTTCAAGCTTTTAATCACCATATTTTAATCATATCTTTATTCTCCCCCTCAAAAATAGCATACTCATGTTGTTTTTGTTAAACTTTTGATTAAAATATGCTCTTTTTGAGGTTTACGGGAAGAATTTCAAGAAATTTTGTTTTCAGAACAAAGATTATATTTCAAATACTCCCCCTTAACAAGGGAATACTTGTCCTTATGAGCAGAATGTTGAAAAACTTAGAAAATTTTTTGGTTTAACTCTACTCATAAGTAAGAGGCTTTCGCTCCTTTGATCAGGATTGAGGCACTGAAGCATACCTCAGGGTCCTTTCATTACAGGTACGGGTTGTGCACAAGCCATTATCAAAGATAACAAGTATGATGAATGATGATGAATTATGACAATGGTACCAGTGATTACTGCTCAGGTCGACGAAAAGTGAGAATGTTAAGAACTCTAGCACGTCCTCCCACATAGCTTTCCAGTCGTCTCATCGTCACTCGGAACTTGATCCTTCGATCAATCCTCTCCATGAACTTGATGGCTTGCTTCACATCATTCTTACTCCAAGTTATATGTCTTAGCCACCCCGTCTTCAACCTCTTTCGATGGTTCTTCAGAATCTCTTCAAGTTCAGACTTGACATGCAGTAGATTTTCATCGTTGAACTTGTGGATGTCTTGATAACCCATGAATCTTGGCGAGCTTCTATCCCTTACGTACGCCAACCCAAATGGTCTATCACCGAAAGTATACGGCTTCTTGTCTCCTATCCCTGGAGGTTTGAGATTAGGCATGACCAAATTTAATTTCTTCTGGTAGCTTTCTACCCCAAGGTGCACGTCTTCAACTCTGGATCTGATGACAATATTGCGGATGTACAGCAGCACAGAGTTGATGATATCATACTGAAGACGCCCAGGAAGATGTTCAAGTTTTCCTTGAACTTTCTGGAGATACATGTCTTCAATATCATTGATGTGCAGGTAAGGATAGTCTGCTTCTTTGAAGGTGTATTCTTGATCATCCAACCTCCTCACGGTGATCTTTTTCAGATAGTTGTAGCTAAACATTGATTCTGTTTCTGCACTTGTGATGGAAAGGATTCTACTCTTTTGATAAACTTCAGTCTTTGAAGGAAAGGTGAGCGTCCATTTGTAGAACCACTTCCTCAGATTCGGCCAGTGATAGATTCCCATAGCAGCTTCATAGTTGTATTCTTGAACTTCGTCGATAAATAAATCGTTGATTTGTTCTTCAAAACCTTCTAATGCATAAGAAGCTGCTTGGTACTTGGTAAGGGAAGTTGCATAACGTTTTTTAGGGTTTGTGTTTCCATAGATCAGATAATGCAAGTTGTTATTGAAGAAGTACGCCTTGGGTATCTTCGGGTTGTAAGAATGGCCAACGAGAGGTAAAGGTTGGGAGTAATTATGAAGTTGTAGTTTCTCTTTTGGATGAGAAACCCGAGCATGATCCCAGTCATTGTTTTCAGAAAGAGCTCTTATGACTTGTTCCAAATTGTACTCAAATTCCAGTTCTGAAGTTGTGACGGTTTTGAATTCTGTGAAGCCATCTTTGCGAACTCTGATGATATCAGGCAACCCCAACTTCAAGACTTTCATTTCCTTCTTCAGTCGTTTGGTGAAGTCCATAATAGAGCCTTCAACAGGTGCATCATTTTCAGCTGGAACTTCAGGATATGCGTCCACCATCGTTTCAAACCAATCAAACTTTGGAGCTTCAGGATTGACCCATTCTGGTTGAGGTTTGATTGTTTCATTAGTGGGTGGTGCTGTGACATTCTGAACTCTTGGTGGTGCAATAGGAAATTCTTGATCAGAGCTTATATCGTCATGAGATTCTCCCTCATCAAATGCCCCTATTTCGAGTGGAACGAACTTTTCTTGACTTGATTGCTTGGTAGTTCCAGAAGAATGTGCTGTAGTAGAAGGGCCAGTAGATTTGGAAGGTTTCCTTCTTTTCTTCCCTTGCTCGTCTTTGTCAGGATCAACTCGACGATGCTTGGTTGGCAGATCCTTCTTACATGCCTCAGCTTTCTTCTCTGCTTTCTTGATTGAATATAGCAATGCCTTTTTGAGTTCTTCTTCTTCGGGATTATCCATGATACTTTCTAGCAATTGTCCTTTGAGTTCAGCAGTAGACGGTTTGGATGGGATGGTCCGAATCGTCATTGGTATGGTTTTCATCAGATTAGACACAGGTTTTTCCAGATTCCGTTTGACATATTCCTTAAGAAAAGTTGGGAGTGCTTCTTGAATGTGTTTGCCGACTTCTTGGGGTACTTGAACACTGACTTCTTGAGGCACATGTGTCTTAAGTTATTGCTCTGCTGTTTTCTCTAGATCAAAAGATTTGATATTACCGATGTGAAATTTATGTATATCCAGTTGTTTTTGCATTTCAGTGAGCAGTACATCCAAAGCTTTGCGCTCACTTTCATCTGATTGTTGAAGTTCGGTAAACTTCTTTTGAAGTGCAGCAAGTTGGTCTTTTAGTTCATTGAGTTCACTAGGTGATTGACCTACAGAAGACGGTTGTGGAGATGGTAAAGGGTTTTCCTCTTGGTTGTCATCAAGTTCGTCTTCTTCATCATTGCCTTCATCATCTTTGTTCTCATCATCTTCATTATCTTCACCCTCTTCATCTTCTTCTTCATCATCACTTTCCTCTTCATCATCATCATTCTCATCTGATTCAGATCCTGAATGTACTCTTTCATCAGACTCTTCCGATTCTCCTTCAGATTCACTTAGTGTAACATACTTTGTGTCCTCTGAATCCTCTTTTTCTTCTTCAACATGTGAAGCCGAACCTTCTCCTTTCTTTCTTCTTTCAATCTTTTCTTGCTCAGCTAGATATTTCTTTCTGCTTGCCTTTGATGCTTTCTCAAATTGTTTTTGGTCCTCTTCTTCTGTCAGTAGTGGTTCGATGGGTTTAAATGATTGATCTGTCATCTTAAGTGATTTTCCTCTTCCTTTGCCCAAATCTTTGTCTTTCTCTGCCAATACTGTCTTCATCTTTTCAAATTCTTTCTTCTTCCTTCCTTTTCTAAGATCTACTCCTTCATCTTCCTCTTCATCAGTGGGTTCATCTATGAGTTGTAATTCAGCAGACTTGTCTCTGGTTATCAGTTTCTTCTTCTCTGGTTTTGATACTTTCTTTGTACGAGAAGAAGCTGCTGGGACAATCTTTCATATAGCTTTACCTTTACCCCTGGTTGATTTTGTTCCCTTAACCGTAATACCCACCTTTCCGGCCTTTTCAGCCTCATCATACAATTGATAAGCTTCAGTTCCCATCACTGCATCTGTCAACATATTCGATGGGATTCTCACACCCTGTTTCTTGGTGTTTGTCATCTGTATTTTAACCCTGGTGAGCATGTGATCCATCTGTTTGGTATGTGCTTTCTCATTTAAACGTCTATCGATTTCAGGATAGATTTTCATGATATGTGAAATTATCAGCTTAGTGAATCGGGGAAAAGGTATCATGTATCCCTACTTTTGTTGGAACTGTTAGGCTTAGAATATCATGTCTTTCCATATGAACTTGGCGAAGTCCATGTGGTAAAAGTTAACGACACCCCAGTAGAATTGTAACTGTGCCAGACTTGGGTGTTCAAGTCCTGTTTTTTTGCCGGTTATACAATGAATGATTATGGTGTAAAGGGTCAACCAAGGCTGAGGGAAGTACTTTCTGTCCACTTTGGAGATTGAGTTGAGCTCTCCATCCTGATCATCATAGCCGAGACGCATTAATGTTTCAGCCATGGTTTCAAAGGTTGGTTCATCGTGAAATTTGCCTCTTGGGCCTGAGGATTCTTTTGGAAGGTCAAGAATGTTGCGAAGAGTATCAACCCTAAATTGAATCTCTGTGTTGTCAACGGTGACTGTAATGTGTTTGTTTTCTTTTCCTATGGTCGTGAAATGCCAAAACTGATTCATATACACTTCAGGAACACTTGTTGTCTTAGTCATCACAGAACTGACGTAGTGTCTCTTCAGTATTTCCACAACTATCTGACATGACTCATGACATGGTAAGTTCTCGAAGTCGACTCTTGAATTGGATTCACTGATTTTACTCTCATCTCCTTCGGGAATCATCTCCTTTCGAGTAACGGATCCTTGAGACATGGTTAGCCTGTGTACCACAAACACCAATAACAACACACAATAGATATTGCATATATATGTTAGTATATGTTATTTGTTACGTGATTATAGCCTAACTTGTATGATGCATCACATAGATAGACTAAATCATGAAAAACCTTCACATATCCGTCAAGCAAACCATAAACAAGCAATCCTTATTCTTTCAATCTTTTTTGCACTTTCCTAAGTTTATTCCAAAATATTCTCTAAGTCTGAAAAATACACAAACTCGGAAACTTTTAGAAACTTGAAAACTTGTGACAAACTCGAAAAGTTTGTAGAAACTCGGTAAGTTTGTAGAAACTCGGTAAGTTTGGAGAAACTCGGTAAGTTTTTAGAAACTCGGTAAGTTTGTAGAAACTCGGTAAGTTTGTAGAAACTCGGTAAGTTTGTAGAAACTCGGCAAGTTTGTAGAAACTCGACAATTTTGTACAAACTTGATAAGTTTATACAAAACTCGACAATTTTGCACAAACTTGATAAGTTTATACAAACTCGACAATTTTGTACAATCTCGATAAGATTATACAAAACTCGACAAGTTTATACAAAACTTGACAAGTTTATACAAACTCGACAATTTTGTACAATCTCGATAAGATTATACAAAACTCGACAAGTTTATACAAAACTCGACAAGTTTATACAAACTCGACAATTTTGTACAAACTCGATAAGTTTATACAAACTCGACAATTTAGTACAAACTCGACAAGTCCATGACTTTAGTCTCCTAACTCGGAGACAAGTTCGAAAGATTTCAATTTTCTAACAAAGTCGAAAGATTATCAGTTTAGCACAAAGTCGATGGATTTAAGCACAAACTCGAGAGATGAACATTCCTTATCAAGAATTCACAAAAGTCATTTACAAGACACAATCTATGTTTAACAAACATCTTAAACATATCTTGAACAGAGATAAGCACCCAGAGATCAATGATAGCAACACATTATCCATCATAGACACTATATACATATGCAATCATTCGAACCTAGACTTGTGTTTTGATTCATGTTATGAGACATTAATTGCATGTTCTAGCATCATAAACAAACATATCCCACTACTCAGACCTTCAAACACATCAATCATTCACCTCAGTTCATAAATCCGACTCCTTAAACCCTAAAACAATCGAACAGCCTTATCTGGTGTTATTGAATCTAATTAAGCAAGTGCAAATCATTCTAAATCATGTTATGAAGCTATTATACTAACTTAATTAGACTAGACAACAACAAGCAAGAAACGCCCAATTCGTTCATTTAAACCCTAAGTCGACAATCATAAAAATTAGCCACAGAAACATTAAGCGATTGATTATTAGGCCTAACTAATTTAACTTTAACACTTACAATCGATTCAAATGAAGAATCAGAAGAAAAAAAACTTGATGTTCTTGATTGTTTTAGTATTTTTGGCGGGTTTTTAGAGAGGGCGAAAAAATATTTCTAAGTCCTGTATGTTTGACCGAAGTCAGATTTTGAGATATATTGATCAAGTTTGTGCCTTTGTCACTTTCAGCCCCCTAACTAGTGTTCTAGTTGAAACAATACTCTAAAGTGACAACTTCAGCCCCTTAACTAGACTCCCAGTTCAATCCAAGTCCTATCGTGAAATTTTTTAACAATCTTGACAATTTCAGTCCCCGATGTTTAAAATGATTGGAACTTTGATCAATTTGATGAAAAACTTTGTTTAAGTCCATTATCCCCTTGAACTAAGATATATTTTTGAAATTTTGACAATCTTGTAGTTCAAGAGATCATGGAAATATTTTTCGATGAAGATATTGATAATGATGAAGATTTGATATGATAAGTGTGCAAAAGTTAAGAAAATTCTCCCCCTCAAAATATGTTCGCGATTTGAAGTTGATGAAATTTGAAATGACGAGAACATATTTTGATTCGTTTTTACCTTTGCACATTCAAAGAGGCATTTTTTTTTTTTTTTTTTTTTTTTTTTTTTTTTTTTTGTTAAAGAATAATGGGAAAATCTTTTTGTGTTTTTGAGATTTATTTACAAAGATAGTTTTGATGTTTGACTCATTTAATTTTGGGAAAGAAAATTGTTTAAATCGTCTGGAGTCAAACATCGCATACCAATCTGGTGAACCAATTCCACAAATCTTGCATGAGGCAAGACTTTGGTGAATAAATCCGCCAATTGGTATTCTGTACCCACGAAATATAATTCAATTGTACCCATTTCCACGCTCTTTGATGAAGTGACACTGGAGAGAATTATGCTTGGATTTTAAATGCTGAACCGTGTTGCACGAAATAGCTATGGCACTCTTGGAGTCACAATACATCTGAATCTTGTTGAACACATATCCGTAGTCCATCAGCTGTGATCGCATCCAGATGACTTGAGCGCAGCATGCTGACATGGCGACGTATTCAGATTTGGTAGACGACAGTGATGTACAGTCCTGCTTCTTTGACTACCAAGAGACAAGCTTGTTACCCAAAAATTGTACTCCCCAAGATGTACTTTTCCTTGTGTCTATGCATCCGGCATGATCCGCGTCTGAAAAAGCTATTAGTTCAGAACCAAAATCCTTCGGATACCAGATCCCCAAGTGAATGGTTCCCTTTATGTATCGAAGGATCCTTTTAACAGCAGATATATGTCTTTCAGTTGGTCTCGACTGATAACCGGAGCATAGGTAAGTGGCAAATACAATATCCGATCGGCTAGCTGTGAGATACATGAGAGACCCAATCATACTACGGTATTTCGTAGGATCAATGGGTGTGCCATGTAGATCAGTGATTCGCAAAAATCAATATATAATTTCTCAAAGGATTACAAAGGAAATATGTAACCCGAGGTCGTTATCCCCAACGAGGGCGTGAATGGAATTCGTGATCTTGAATCGTGATTGCGTGCGGAATGGTGAATAAAAGGATTTTGGGTTTTCTAAGCTACGATTGATGAACATAAATTAAAAACGATCTAAAAGGCAATAAAAACAATTTAGGAAAAATAAACGTGATTAAAAATGTAATTAAAATAAAAGAAACCCGAATTAACAAAAAACGGGACTGAGAACGAAACTAAAAACATCAAAACTAAGAAATATAAACTCTACGAGATCAAATCTATTTTTCTAAAATCCTAAATGATAAAAGAAAATTTTATAAAAAAGAATTACATTTTTTTGACTTTTTAATGAATTATTACTATTTTAAAACTAATTTAAACTATTAAAATGATTTAAAAATAGAAAATGAAAACAGAAAAATCTGGAAAAATTCAAGTAAATCTAAATTAATATTTAAAAGATAGGAAAAATAAAATTAGATCTTATCTAAACCTAATAGGCAGAATAGGACAATTAAGCAGTTTGAAAATAAGCTAAAAATAAGCTAAAGTTAACTAAAAATTACCAAAAGCTTAGGAAATGAAAAACATACTAAATGAAGCTAAAAACAACAGAATAAGATCAAAGAAGCACAAGAAATAAGCAGTTAAGCTGCTGATCAGCTTATGGATCAGGACAGAAGCAAAAGGCCTCAACAGCCAATTTGCAGCTTAATTATAAGCTAGGAAAAAGCTTATTGTGCAAATCCAAAAGCAAAAACATGATCATTACACTACAGGCTACACTTAAACTAAAATTGCCCAAAATATTTCACCAATTGCTACCCTAAATCTGTGCTAGATCAGGTGGTCTAAAATCCAAAAAACTGAGTGCAGGTTGGATCAGGCCAAATGGGGGAACTTGCAGAGTAAAAATAAACTAGCTAATGAGCTAAAAAGTGGAAACTAATTCCAGAAACATAAACCCTATACTACTAACAACTTGTAAACCAAAATTCAATCAGAACTCACAAGGGAATAAGCAGTTGATAAACTAGCAAAAAGCTGAGTAAGGCTAGGCTATTGTGCAGGGCTGCTTATCTTGGTGTGGGTTGTTTTGTACCTCAGCTATGCAAAACCACATGGGACTTTAACCAATACTAAAGATGATCAGAAAGAACTAACAAAATGCACAAAGTAGCAAAAACTCAAGCACAGCTAATTCAAGCTTATAAGAAGCAGTTAGGGTCTAAATTTTCACTAGCTACTAGATATTTACAAAAGGCTCAAATAATACTCAAAGTGAACTGAAAACAGCTTATCATGCCTCAAATAAGCTCAAACAAACTTAAGAAACTAGCATATGAACAGTAACAAGGCTATTTTGACCCATAATCAAACTGTGCCAAACAGTCCTTAGTGTTGACTGTCTTGGTGTTCAAAACTTGAAATAGATCAAATTAAGCTAAAATTCTGAAAACAGAAGAGTGACCAACTAAATTACACCCTAAAAAGGCACTAGGTAATCCCCAATAAGCAGAAAATTCAGCAAATAAGCATTTTGACTTTTGTTGACCAGTTTTTGACTTTTGCAATTTTAACTGAATTAAACCAAATAAATTAACAATAAGCTTAACATGACTTAATATAAGCTAAAGGGAGCATAACAGAAGGCTGTGGAAATCTTAACAACAATAATTTCGAATCACTGAATTAAACTTGAAATAACATAAAATGAGTACAAGGTTTTTGAAGCTGAAACTAGAACTGAGATGTGAAATTAAAGTTACAGATCTTAAATTTAGGAAAAACAGAATTCTTAAAGAACAATAAGCTTAAAACAGAATTTAACTATTTCTCTACACTACGAAAATGGTCTAAGACTAGTGACAACTTTTCTTCTGGTCTTCATTCTTTTTTATATCACTCCAAATGCTCCTTGGGTCCTTCTCTTTCATTCCCAATCGTTGGATTAAATCAAGGTGATCTCAGCCCTTGAATTGTCTTGGCGCCCATTTATCCCACGGATTGCCAGCTTGTCTTTGACTTTGGGTGAGGTAGGGTTGCTGGGTAGGGTATTAGGGAATGGAGGGGGGACAATCTTGTTGGGATAGTACAGAGGTGGTGTGATGGTGTACTTGGTTTTGGTGTTGGCGGGAAGAAGAAAAGGGGAAGAAGGAGAAAGTGATAACACTGAGTTTGACCTAATTTTTTTTTGTTAAACAAAACTAAACCGGGTGTGGCATTTGGGCTTGGGTTATATTATTTGGGCTGGGGTAAAGTTTAGGCATGGGTTGGGTTGGTTTGTTGGTGGGTTTATTTATTGGATAGGATAAAATGGGTTGGGTGGTTATTGGTTTAGGATTAGAATGAAATTAGTGTAAGGTTTAGGGACCATATGTGTATATTCTGAAAATCCAGGGACCATGGCTGCCAAAATCTGAAAATAATTCCGAGGACCATTTGTGTTGTTAGGGTATTTTCGGGGTTGACTTTGACTTCTGATTTTGACTTTTGACTTTTGACTTTCCTTGATCAAATGCACCATTGTTGTCGAGTCGATCCAAAAATGCCCGTTTTCGCTCCGTTTTCAATCCTTCGTACCTGAAACACATAAAAACACAAAACCAAGGATATCTGCAATATATTTGGGTGTTTTTGGTCATTTTTGTGTCTTAAATGGGTATAAAATGATGAGTATTTACACACTCATCAATCAGCATCTAGTTTCGGGGATGATGACGACATGGGGGTATTATAGGTGTCACAGCTGGTCATGCCATGTTTTTTCAAAATCTCTTAAGAATATTTGGACTGACTTAAGAAAATACCACGAGGTAATTGATGAACTTGCAGTCCTAAGAAGAACTTGAGTTCACCCATCATGGACATCTCAAAGTTTTGTTTCATTAATTTTGCAAAAGCATTTGAATATTTTTTATGATTTGAACCAAAAATGATATCATCTACCCAAATTTGAACAATGAGAATATCCTCCCCGTGTTTTTGTATAAACAAATTCGGGTCAACTGATCCTTTAGTGAAATGATTAGCTAGTAAGAATGCAGATAGTTTGTCGTACCATGCCCTCGGGGCTTGTTTAAGGCCATAGAGGGCTTTCTTGAGCCTGTAAACGTGGTTCGGATGCTCTGGATCGACGAAGCCCTCTGGTTGTATAGCGTACGCCTCTTCACGGAGTTGACCATTCAGAAATGCCGTCTTCACATCCATTTGGTATACAGTGATATTCTTGTGAGCTGCGTACGCTCGGAACATTCGAACGGCCTCAAGAAGCGCCACTAGTGCGAGAGATTCCTTGAAGTCGATTCCTTCCTCTTGACTGAATCCTTTAGCAACCAACCGGGACTTGTTACGAATTACCGTACCATCTGCATCCAACTTATTCTTCCAAATACATTTCAGCCCAACGACGTATACCTCATCTGGTCTTTCTACCAGTTTCCAAACTTCCAATCTTTTGAATTGATCAAGTTCCTCTTGCATCGACACAATCCAATTATCATAATTAAGGGCTTCTTTAATGTTTTTGGGTTCTGACTGACAAACGGTGAGTGCATAAATGCAGGTTTCACCGTCTGTGTGGAGGCGTTTACGTGTCATGATCGGGTTTTCTGGATTGCCAATTACATTCACTAGAGGGTGATCCTTAGTCCACTTGTGGGTTGAAGAGCAGTGTTAAAAATGCTGGTGCATATTTGACGGATCCAAATTGCTCGAGGACGACTCTGCGATATTGGGAATGGTGGGAGCCGGAGCAAATGGATTGAAGAAAGCATTGCCTTCATAATCTGCTAGTGTGGGTACTTAAGAAAAATGTAGAGGGGGATCTTCAGTTGCAGGTGCAGTGTTAGAAGCTGTTTTTTCTACTGATGATGAGGTTTCCGTTGGAGGTGCATCTTCAGCAACTGCTGTTGTGGTGGTTACTGGTGTATCAGGTGCTTGATTATCGACGAGTGGTTGTGCAGCGGAACTTGTGGCTACATCAGAAGCACGACTAATGATAGTATCATCAAATAGCAGAGCAAACAAATCTTCTAAGTCTTTACGATTAAGAGAGAGGGGTGCAGCTGAATGATTAGGGAAGTTAAGACGGTTAGATTCGGGTCCTAAGCTGTTTTGCTCAGAAGCCATATCGGTGAGTTCATCAAAATTAGCATGTATAGTCTCCTGAATCTCGCGGGTTCAACGGTTCCAGATTCTAAATCCTTTGGAATTCTCACAATATCCAACAAAAATCCCGATGTCCGCTTTGGCTTTTAACTTTCCAAGGTCATCACGATCATTCATTGGGTAACAAAGAGCCCCAAAGACATGAAAGTAATTTATGTTCAGTTTTCTGCGGTGAACAATTTCATATGGAGTTTTGGTGTGCCTTTTGGTGATCATACATCTGTTTTGGGTGTAGCAGGCGGTTGAAACGGCTTTAGCCCAAAGGTAATCCGGTACTTGAGCATTAATCAACATCGTTCTTGCGGCTTCCACTAACGTTCGGTTTCGTCGTTCAACCACTCCGTTCTGTTCTGGGCTGTGTGCAATGGATGTTTGATGCTCAATACCCACTTTCTCATAGTACTCCTGAAGAGTCTGATTCTTAAATTCAGTTCCGTTGTCTGTTCGAATTTTTCTGACGGTGTTGCGTAGCTGAACCTGAATCTTTGTGAGAAAGGTGATGATCATCGGAGGAGCTTGATCTTTATGCAATGCAAACTAATTACTTAATATAGTGCAAGTGATTTAGCATGAGCCTTATTGATGCATAAACCGAAAAACTAAAATAAGTACATTTTATTACTATCATTTATCCTATTAATTTGACTTGTTTTACTATATTATGTATGAGGATTGATACTTAATCGTTTACTTTTGTAATTCTCAGGTAAAAACAAGCATTTGGTGAAACTTAGCAATTTTGGACTGATTATGGAGCAAAACATGCAAGAAGTTAAGAGTCTACTGAAATGAAGAAGATCAAGACTAATCTGTTCCAGATGCGCCGCATCTCACTCATGACATGCGCCGCATCTCTATTAAGATATCACCAGATACGATCCAAGATACAAGAGGACATGCGCCGCATCTAATCATAGGGTTACGCCACATCTTCTGGCGGTGTACGAATATTCCTGAATATTATAATCTTGGACCCCACGCGAAGTTAAGTACATGCGCCGCATCTACTCCTTAGATGCGCCGCATCTTCCCTCAGACAGAAACTATAAATACCCCAAGACTAGACGAATTTCGGACACACCATATAAAACCGAAGACCGAACAGGAGAAACCAAGGACGAATTCAGTCAAAGAGGCAGCACAAGACACACCTAAATCAAAGATACAAGAGCTGTAAGAAGGTGCTGCATGTGTTTAATTCATTAAGTAGTTTTGTTTTATTGTGTTAGCAAACTTTAATTCATCAGGATTGGTGGCTTGTGTAATGTGACAACGAAAGATTGCACTCCCTTTAATACTTGCTTTCCCATCAATTAAAGTTTATATGTTGATGTCTTTGGTTACTACTTATTAGTGCATTGATAACCTCTGTGTTTATTAGTGGCTTGCAGGCATTTGACTGTGGAAAATAATGTGGCTCCCACGGTTATTACTAAATTGATCACTTAGGAATAACTTTTAGACATAAGTAATCATTAAGGGTTTACTCGCCGATAAGATTAGGACCAACGAGAAAGGGTTAACTACATACACTTCGTATAAAGCTATCAATAAAACAAGTGACAATCTACTTAATCATAAGGACAGCCCTCTTATTGTCTCGAGTATTTATCTGTGTACGTGTGTGCTACTTGCTGATTCGTGCCTATTGGTTTATTTTATTATTTTATTGCAAACAAATCGTGCCAGTCTCTCAGGCTGAAACCCCCTTGCGTTAGGATATTAAAATACTGATTAGAATAACGAGATAATACGTTCCACTCTTAGTGATCGACACTCTACTTACCATTATATTCATACTGACCGGGTACACTGCTCGTTAAGTGTGTGTGTTATTGATAAGTCGGCTAAATATAAATTTAAAACTTGAGTAGGCATTAAAACTGCTAAACCGCAACGACACATCACGCGCATCAAGTTTTTGGCGCCGTTGCCGGGGAGTGAATTGTTATTATCTGTTAATTTGATTAGTATTTTAATTAGGATTTTCTTTTATTAGATTAATTGCATCATTGTATTATTTTGCATATTTGTTGTACCGTGTGTTATTTGTTTTGTGTTATTTGTTTGCTTTTATTTTTGTTTTTGTTTATTTTTGTTTGTGTGTTTTTATTTTTTGTTTTTATTTTTCGTATTTTTCTGTTCTGCTATCGTTGTACTGTGCTAAATCAAACGATACGGCGCATCTGATTTCTCAGATACGGCGTATTGCGTTTAATTTTTAAAATACAACGCGTTTAATTAATTCGATACGACGCATCTTTTCCCCAAGATACGGCGTATCTGTTTTTAATACGAATTTTTTTTTTAAAAGCGATAAAGTAATACGACGCATCTGCTTTTGTAGATACGGCGTATCTGTTTTTGATAAAAAAAAAAAAAAAAAAATTCTAAACGTTAACGCCATACGACGCATCTGCTTCCGTAGATACGGCGTATCTATTATTTTAATTAAAAACAGTTTGCGAATTATTAAACAGATACGACGCATCGATCTATATCGATACGACGCATCTTTCTGAATCAAAAATCGATATTTATTTTTAAACGTAACGAAAATACGGCGCATTAACTTTCGTTAATACGACGCATTTAATTTTAATTAGATAAGCTGATTTTTGATTATTTAATTCGATACGGCGCATTCAAAATTCTAAGCGGCGTATCTATTTTCTGAATAAAGTCTGATTTAATTTTAACGTATTAAGATACGGCGTATCCAACTTTTTGGATACGGCGCATCGTCTGCAGATATCAGCAACTTTTATTCTTTTCTAATTTCCGAACGGAAAATATTCTGACTTACCCTTATACTAGGAAGCTTTTACTTTGAAATCTTCTTGTTCTTAATTTTCAGGAGCAATGTTCGATATTTTCCCATACTGGTTCGGAAGACCACAAAGAAACCTTACTATGGAAGAGTTTGCACTACTAATCGCTCAAGCTAATGAAAAAGAACATCATGAAGCAAGAAACTTTATTACTGAATTCAAAGGCAGTCATGAGCTGTTACTAAAGGAACAAAACAATATGATCAATGGTTTGGCAATTGAAGTGCACCAATTGTCAACAGTGCTTAACAAGGTTCTTTTGGTAAGGCACGATCTGAAAGGAATTACAACCAGAGGCGGAAAGTCAACCTTTCAAATCGGAGAGACACCCGAGGATGACAGTACCAAAAAAATTTCCCCTGAATCTTTATCACCCGAGCAAGAGCAACCAAAAGAGACTGATCCAGAACCTGTAATTAGAAGAGAACCTTCTGTTGAATCTAAACGATCAACACCACCTTTCCCACATAGGGTAAGGAAAGAGAAAGAAGATGCCTATCAAAAGAAATTCCTGGAGAATCTCAAGCAGCTGCAGCTAAGCATACCATTTATGGAAGCCCTAGTGCAAATGCCAAAATATGCCAAATATCTGAAAAGCTTGCTTACAAACAAGTCTAAACTCGAAGAGGCTTGCACCATAACAATGGGGAAAAGAAGCTCAGCGGCATTGCTCAACAAACTTCCGTCTAAAGAATAAGATCTAGGGAGTTTCACTATTCCTTGTCAAATTAAAAATTTGCATATTGAAAATGCCTTAGCCGACCTAGGAGCTAGTATAAGTCTTATGCCCTCTTCTATGTATGATAAATTAGGTCTTGGTGAACCAAAACCTACTAGGATGTGCTTAGAACTAGCTGATAGGTCTATACAATACCCATTAGGAATAGCGGAAAATATATTAATAAAAGTTGATAAATTTGAATTACCTATCGACTTCGTTATCCTTGATATGCCTGAAAATTCTAGAACTCCTATAATATTAGGACGACCATTTTTAGCCACTGCTAGGGCCATAATTGATGTTTTTAATAAAAAGATAACTTTTACCATAGGGAAAGATGAGGTTGAGTTTAACATGGAACAATCTATGAGTAAAGATGAATCCGATGACGATGAATGCTATAACATCGATGTTTCTGATGATACGATTAATCAATTTACTCAGAAATTGTTAAAAAATAATTTGCTTGATTCTTTTCTGCTTAAAAATTTAGAAAACACAATTGCTATAGAAGATCAAGTAGATGAGAATACTGTTGATTATAATTTTGCTGCTGACTCTGCTGTATGTAACGCGATGCGGCGCATCGAAAACCTCGATGCGGCGCATCTATCTGATGACAGCAGCGATATAATTAATGAACAGGTTTATTCCGCTAGTGTTACTGAAATTGATAATGTTAAACCTGTGCTTAAGGATCTTCCTTCTACTTTGGAATATGCTTATTTAAACGGAAATACTAATTCACCCGTTATTATTGCATCTGACTTAACGCCAAAAGAAAAAGAGTCTCTTTTGCAGGTACTATATAAACGAAGAGGAGCATTAGCGTGGAGTATGTCTGATATTAAGGGAATTAGCCCGTCATTTTGTACACATAAAATCCTTATGGAGGATGAATTCAAACCAACTATCCAACCTCAAAGGCGTTTGAATCCAAAAGTCCAAGATGTGGTGAAAAATGAAATTGTAAAATTGCTTGACTCCGGACTTATCTACCCAATTTCCGACAGCTCGTGGGTCAGTCCTATCCACGTTGTACCAAAAAAGGGAGGAATGACAGTAGTACTCAATGACGACAATGAGCTAATCCTTTCAAGAACTGTTACCGGATGGAGAGTTTGCATCGACTACCGCAAACTCAATGATGCTACGCGAAAAGATCACTTCCCTCTTCCATTTATTGATCAAATGTTAGAAAGACTATCAGGATATGATTATTATTGTTTTTTGGATGGTTTTTCAGGTTTCTTCCAAATACCCATTGCCCCCGAGGATCAAGAGAAGACGACTTTCACCTGCCCTTATGGAACCTTCACCTATAGGAGAATGCCGTTCGGACTATGCAACGCCCCTGCTACTTTCCAACGTTGTATGACGGCCATCTTCCATGATATGGTAGAAGACTTTATGGAAGTCTTCATGGACGACTTTTCGGTGTTCGGTAACTCATTTAATGATTGTCTCTTTAAACTTGATAAAATGCTTGCTAGGTGTGAAGAAACTAACCTTGTTCTTAATTGGGAAAAATGTCACTTTATGGTTAGAGAGGGAATTGTGTTAGGACATAAGATTTCTGGGAAAGGTATAGAAGTCGATAAAGCTAAAATTGATGTGATTGCCAAACTACCTTTCCCCACTAACGTAAAAGGCGTTAGAAGTTTTTTAGGGCACGCTGGATTTTATCGTAGGTTCATAAAGGATTTTTCAAAAATATCTAGGCCTATGACCCAATTGTTGCTAAAGGATGCAAAGTTTGATTTTTCTGAAGATTGCAAAAAGGCATTTAATATACTTAAAGAAAAACTAACTTCTGCACCCATTATAATTTCGCCGGATTGGAATCTGCCTTTTGAACTAATGTGTGATGCTAGTGATTATGCTGTTGGAGCCGTACTTGGCCAAAAGATAGATAAGAAATTTAAGCCAATTTATTA
Source organism: Artemisia tridentata subsp. tridentata (assembly GCA_021014915.2). Taxonomy (NCBI): domain Eukaryota; kingdom Viridiplantae; phylum Streptophyta; class Magnoliopsida; order Asterales; family Asteraceae; genus Artemisia; species Artemisia tridentata. The sequence continues at coordinate 241,324,584 of CP139507.1, read as the reverse complement.
TGCTAGCAAAACATTGAATAATGCCCAAGAACACTACACCACCACGGAAAAAGAACTTTTAGCAGTAGTTTTTGCATTCGATAAATTTAGATCATATCTTATATTGTCAAAAACTATGGTTTACACTGACCATTCTGCTTTGAAGTATTTGTTCAATAAACAGGATGCCAAGCCAAGGCTTATTAGGTGGGTTTTATTGCTCCAAGGATTCGATATTGAAATTAAAGATAAAAAGGGTGCCGAGAATCTAGCTGCTGACCACTTATCTAGACTTGAAAACCCTGATATGGAGGTGCTTGACGAGAGGGAAATAGCTGATGACTTTCCTGATGAACACCTTATGATGGTAGGAATTAAGAGCAATAATAATGGACCATGGTATGCCGACTTTATAAACTTTATTGTTGCAAATGAAATTCCAAAAGGGCTAACATCCGACGAGAAAAGAAGGTTTATAACTCGCGCTAACGAGTATATTTGGGATGAACCTTATGCCTTTAAATTATGTCCTGACAATATTATACGAAGATGCGTAGACGGGGATGACATCGCAGCAATATTGGCACATTGCCATTCAGGGCCAACAGGGGGACATCACGGTCCAGTCATCACAAGAAGAAAGATCCTGGATGCGGGATTTTATTGGCCCACTATATTGGAGGATGCGAAAGATTATATAAAAGGATGTGATGCGTGTCAACGATCCGGAAATATTACATCAAGAAACGAAATGCCGCAAAACTATATCCATGTATGTGAAGTTTTCGACATATGGGGATTAGACTTCATGGGACCGTTTCCTGAATCTAAAGGTAATAAATATATTTTGGTTGCTGTTGATTACGTATCAAAATGGGTCGAAGCGCAAGCATCTCCGACAAACGACAGCAAGGTAGTACTTAAATTTTTGCAAAGTTTGTTCTCTAGGTTTGGAATTCCTAAAGCATTGATTAGTGATAGGGGAACACACTTTTGTAATCACCATCTGGGAAAAGCCTTGCAAAAATATGGAGTATATCATAGGGTTTCCACCGCATACCATCCTCAATCAAATGGTCAAACTGAAGTAACCAATAGAGCTATAAAACGAATTCTTGAAAAAACGACTGGGTATAATCCTAAAGGGTGGTCTGACAAGTTAAATGATGCTTTATGGGCATTCCGTACAGCCTTTAAGACACCGACGGGATGCACTCCATTTCGTCTTGTATACGGAAAAGCATGCCACCTACCGGTCGAAATTGAACAAAGTGCATATTGGGCTTTGACGAATTGTAATATGGATATGGAAGCTGCAACGAAGAACCGTTTCATGGAACTTAATGAACTCTGTGAACTAAGAGATGAGGCCTACAAAAATACTAAGATCTACAAAGAAAGAACTAAAATATGGCATGACTCGAGGTTACGTGGGGATAAAACGTTTACTATTGGAGAGAAAGTGCTACTGTTTAATTCCAGATTAAAGATGTATCCTGGTAAACTTAAATCAAGATGGACGGGACCGTTCGTTGTTAAGAAAGTGTATCCATATGGAACTATTGAAATATGCGATAAAAATGGTTATATATTCAAAGTGAACGGGCAACGTGTGAAGAAATACTTTGATAATAAAATTGAGGATAATGAGAACGAGGTGGTGGAGTTTGAACCTGAAGTATTGGAATAATGAGCTGAACGTGAGTCTAACTTGAAGACTCTGGAATAAAGACAAGTGCTGGCCGGGAGACAACCCGGAGAATTTTTATTATTCTGTTTTTGTGTCGAGTCAGTCAGGCCCGTATGAGGATACGGCGCATCTCCATCCTGAGATGCGACGCATCTCCTGCAATGGTCATATTTTATTTTATTTTTCTGCATTTTTATTTCCGACTTTAAAACTATTTATCAGTTTATTTTCAATGCGGCGCATCCCTGGTTAAGGATGCGGCGCATCTTTATTCTGATCCATATTAATTCCAGGCTCGATACGGCGTATCTTCTTCAATAAGATACGGCGCATCGACTGACCTGATGATTTTCAGTTTTAATTTTTAAGTTTTATTTTTCCTAACTACTAATGTATTATGCAAGTTTGAACCTTTCTTACATTAGGTGTGTTTTAAAGTGTTGGTGGTATTATAGTTTCCTGGATTTCCTGTGGATACATCAAGTATGAAGCTTTAACGTTCTAATCCACAAGAAAGATGATTTTTGCTCTTATACTAATGGAGGATCATACCGAGCAAATCTCAGGGGAGTTTTTCTGTTCTAATTCTTTTATTTTCCAGTTTTTAACCTTTTATACAAACAAAGAGGACGTTGTTTAACTTAAGTGGGGGATTGGAGAATTAGAACACTTAACATTTACTTGTCCTAAACTTTTTCAAAAATTATGCTTAAATTGTGCTTAATATATCAAACTTAAAAAAATTTTAGCATGATTTTGTTTAAGATCTAAGTTGCATAGCTGCACACATGACGTTATTTTCAAAAATTTTGATTTTCCAAAATTCACAAATCTATGAGTGTGCCGGTGACTTGTAAACTTTAGAACTTGGCTTGTATACTATTCGAGACCACCATAATGAGTATTATTTTATATAATTGGAATGACTTGTCTAAATTGGTAAAATTCTAGGATTACACCCAAAAAGCCTATTATATGTTATGTGTTAATAACTAACTACACTGGTTAGTTAACCCCCGTATAAACCCTTTTGTTACTCTCATTTTTAGTAAGATACCCCTAGAAAAACACTCAGAGTCATTCCTTTCGTTTCTTACACCTATGTTTAAAATGTTTCGTTACACCCTTACACCTTAGCCTACCCTGTAGATTAAAATCCGTGGTTTGGTTAATTGCTATAGGGAAAGTGTGTTTCCTTACATTACCTGTGTTCGTGTGCGTAATTCATTATCTATGGTTAGGTCGGGAAATTGCACAATGCAATTGGAGTGAAAGTAAATATTGTATATCTTTGAGTTTATTTTTCGTGTGTTTACTACTTTCACTATTACCGTTATTTCTGAAGTATGAGAAGTATGAAAAAAATTATCCAGAATTATCATTATAGTGATGTGGTGAAATTTTACACATCTATGTTTATGATTAAAGTTTAAAAAAAAAAAAAAAAAAAAAAAAAAAAAAAAAAAAAGAAAAAGGGAGAGTTGGATGTTTGTTAAACCAACTTATGTAAAGTTATGTAAGTGGTTCATATGGCCACTATTTGTTGTACTATATTTATGGATTGAATGGGAATTGGCAGTTATGGGAACGCCAATTAAGGTTTATTCTTTGATTAAGATCTTGTTGAGTATAATTCGTGTCTACCTAAAGCGTGTGTTTCAAGTGTTAAAGCGTGAGTTATTCTATGATATGAGTCTTATTCATGGGATGGTTGGGATAGTGATTAACCACACTTAGGATTTTAATTTATTTGTTTTGTTCAGTTTTCATTTTACACCAATTTATATCCCAAATATTATCCATACCCTGTATTATTCTTTATCCAACCAAACCTTTGATTTATTGAGATTAGGGATTTGAGCAATCTTAAGTATCGTAGTCGTGGATTCGGCTATGTATTTATGATTTTGTCGCCCTTTTTGATATATTATTATTGGTGAAGTTTGGACCTATCTTTAGCCTATTCGAGTTAAGGATTTGAGCAATTGCAAGTATCGTGTTCGTGGATTCGATCATGTATTTGTGATTTTGTCGCCTTTTCTGGAATTTGAGATCGATAGTAAATAAGAATAATTAACCCTTAAGCCTAAAAACCCTTTTTGCCGCTTTAGACTTGTTATTCCTTAGCTTTAGTGGTGGAGATGTGTATACTTGCCAAGCTTATGATAGAATATTCGTCACGACTGGACAGTTAAATGATTAGATTTGCTTTTATCAAATTATTTATTTATACTTCTAATTCGTTAAGTGTTTAGTTGTGTGATTATGAAATAAACGAATACATGCTTAAATATAAAAATAAATCCTAACATCTTTTAGGATACATTTTCATAAAAGAAATTCTAAGGTTTACTTGGGGACAAGTAAAGTTCAAGTGGGGGGATATTTGATGAACTCAAATAAGTACATTTTATTACTATCATTTATCCTATTAATTTGACTTGTTTTACTATATTATGTATGAGGATTGATACTTAATCGTTTACTTTTGTAATTCTCAAGTAAAAACAAGCATTTGGTGAAACTTAGCAATTTTGGACTGATTATGGAGCAAAACATGCAACAAGTTAAGAGTCTACTGAAATGAAGAAGATCAAGACTAATCTGCTCCAGATGCGCCGCATCTCACTCATGACATGCGCCGCATCTCTATTAAGATATCACCAGATACGATCCAAGATACAAGAGGACATGCGCCGCATCTAATCATGGGGTTACGCCGCATCTTCTGGCGGTGTACGAATATTCCTGAATATTATAATCTTGGACCCCACGCGAAGTTAAGTACATGCGCCGCATCTACTCCTTAGATGCGCCGCATCTTCCCTCAGACAGAAACTATAAATACCCCAAGACCAGACGAATTTCGGACACACCATATAAAACCGAAGACCGAACAGGAGAAACCAAGGACGAATTCAGTCAAGGAGGCAGCACAAGACACACCCAAATCAAAGATACAAGAGCTGTAAGAAGGTGCTGCATGTGTTTAATTCATTAAGTTGTTTTGTTTTATTGTGTTAGCAAACTTTAATTCATCAGGATTGGTGGCTTGTGTAATGTGACAACGAAAGATTGCACTCCCTTTAATACTTGCTTTCCCATCAATTAAAGTTTATATGTTGATGTCTTTGGTTACTACTTATTAGTGCATTGATAACCTCTGTGTTTATTAGTGGCTTGCGGGCATTTGACTGCGGAAAATAATGTGGCTCCCACGGTTATTACTAAATTGATCACTTAGGAATAACTTTTAGACATAAGGAATCATTAAGGGTTTACTCGCCGATAAGATTAGGACCAACGAGAAAGGGTTAACTACATACACTTCATATAAAGCTATCAATAAAACAAGTGACAATCTACTTAATCATAAGGACAGCCCTCTTATTGTCTCGAGTATTTATCTGTGTACGTGTGTGCTACTTGCTGATTCGTGCCTATTGGTTTATTTTATTATTTTATTGCAAACAAATCGTGCCAGTCTCTCAGGCTGAAACCCCCTTGCGTTAGGATATTAAAATACTGATTAGAATAACGAGATAATACGTTCCACTCTTAGTGATCGACACTCTACTTACCATTATATTCATACTGACCGGGTACACTGCTCGTTAAGTGTGTGTGTTATTGATAAGTCGGCTAAATATAAATTTAAAACTTGAGTAGGCATTAAAACTGCTAAACCGCAACGACACATCACGCGCATCACTTATAAATGCATAAACCGAAAAACTATAATAAGCAAATAGCAATTTAGCTTGACACACAAAAATACTTATCGTCATTTTGTGTATTAGGTATAACAATGTATACTAAGCTTGATTTTATTTGACAATGAATTGGTTTCCTCCCCATTTCAAAGATTTTTGCTGAGCACTTTGAAAACATGTCAAGGTTTAAAGGTTGAATCGCCCTTTTTCAGTTTGACCAAAAATTTACGCAAACTGCATGACCAGAAGACCTTTAGTTGAAAATCAAGGACTTTAACATACTTTTATTTAGAACTAATTCATAAAAATATTTCTCAAATGAAAGTAGACTCAACATTGTTTAAAATGATGGGCGACACGACTCGTACAGACTTATGGTTGATTTTATATGGATTTTTGAAAATGAACCAAAAATGAAAAACAGACAAACAGATGCACGACACCATTAAATGACTAACGGTACCATTAAATATAACGGTACCGTACAATATTTAGTGGTACCGTGGTCTGTTTTCAGATTCAGAACTGCATGACTTAATGACTCGTTCTGAAAACATGACCAGACACTTAAAAACACTATTCATTTAGTTGTTTAAGAAAACCTTCAAGCTAGTATGACAAAGTATACTTAACAACAAAACTTGTAAGTATTAAACAAGTAAATAATTTTCATATTTTATCACCTTCATAGGTAATTTGATACATGGATCGTACTAAATTTAGAAAACCATTTGTTTTAAAAATTTGAGCGACGTGGCTCTGGTACCAATTCTGCTAACCGTAGAGGGGGGTGAATACATTTCCAATTAAAACTTAAAAATTTTGTATCAAACTCCCAGTCAAGTGTGATGTGATATGAAAAGTGTCAACTATGATCATATAGCATCAAGAGATGAATATAGTAAACTACAACATATACACAATCAAACCACGACACATAGATAATCAACATAACATAAGCAACTAGCCACACAAGCAAAAACCCAATGCAAATATAAAGCGATAAAGAATGAAATGAAAGTAAAGAGATAAGTAAGAAGGCGCAAACCGGACACAGTGATTTATAGTGGTTCGGTCACGAAGCTCCTCTTCGCCCTACTCCACTCCCCGAGTACCCAACTCGAGAGTTACTTCACTAATCAACAAACTCCCTTCAGGCGGAGAAAACCGTACACGTCGCTTAACTTGTTTTCCGACACTAAGCTAGATGTCGAGTGCTAATCTTAGCAAGCACCAATCTACCACGATCTACCCGATCTACACCGTACACGTCGCTTATCCTATTTCTGACACTAAGCTAGATGTCGAGTGCTAATCTTAGCTAGCACCAATCTACCACGATCTACCCGATCTACCCTTGATCCACATGATCAATCACACAAGCCCAATGGCTTCAAGAGATCTCCAAGATCTCGACACTATCACAATGATCTACTCCCACTTGACTCGATCTACTCGATCTACCCTTGATCCACATGATCAATCACACAAGCCCAATGGCTTCAAGAGATCTTCACTATCTCTTAAGATCACAATGATCTTGACTCACTCTCTCACAAAAGAAAGATAATCTTGATGTATGCTATGATACTATCAAGAGTGTAACAAATGTTACAAGACCTAACAACTACAACTCTTGTATCTTCTTGGATACCTTGAGTTCTTCTCTTGCAAATGAAGAGGAATGATAACACTTTGTATCTACTTGGATACTTTGTGTTCTTCTCTTGCTAATCAAGAGGGATGACAACACTTTGTATCTACTTGAATACTTTGTGTTCTTCTCTTGCTAATCAAGAGGAATGAAGAGGATCACTTGAATGGAGGATTGGATCACTCTTAAACAAACTAAGACTCTTCAAATGATCAAAGAAAGTCATTTAAGTGAGGAGGGATTAGACCAGAGAAAAAGGACTGGAAAAATCAAGTTGGAAGTGTGAAATGGTCCACTATTTATAGGCAAAGGAAAAACTATCCGTTACAGACCCACGGCTCCACTAAATGCTAGACAGCTCCACTAAATTTAGTGGAGCCATCCCTATTTAAAGGTACCGTGGACGCTCCTTCATTTGTCTTTAGTGGGGAAGGTTTATTTGGGGATGTTAGGAGCTGTTTTGGGGGGAAATTTGACTGTTGGGATTTTTAAACCTATTTTTCAAAATAAAACATTTCTTTTTAATTCAAAATTAATTTGTGAAATATATTTTTGAAAAAATGTTTTGTCACATTAAAAATGTGAAGTTTAGAAAAATAAAATCCTTTGATCTTTTGTCAAGTAGTAGATTTGTTTGTCCATACCTTGAGTGATTTATGTCGGGATGGAAATCTACGACTTCGTTGAAGCTTACTTGAGACGTCGGGAGGTGTTGATGTAAGTATGCATTGATGATTTGTGTTTACAAGTAACTTGCACATTTTACGTTATGTATTACAAGTTACATGTTTGTCATTATTAAAACCGAAGAAACCGTTTAGTTTAAGTATCGTAATATTTGCACTAACATGCTTGGTCATTGTTTTGAAATTCAGGTGAGACATACGTTTGTGCCATAGCCATGCTTTGGTGGAATTTGCCTTGGATAGTAAGCAAATTAGAGAAGAAGTGGTCATGTCTGAGAAAAAGATAGTATAAAGACTAGTTCCGCATTTTCCTTTCATAAGGTCGTTCCCTTGTAGGTCTCGAACAAATCACGTTTTCTCCCGAAAAGCCACTTCCAAGTCACCATTGCAAAATTGCCCGACGGAGAATAGATTATGACCTAGGCCTTCCACGTAGTATACACGACTGATTTCGATGTTCCCGTTGACATAATCACCATATCCCATGATAGCAGCGAAATGATCATTCCCGAACCTGACAGTGCCTATGAACTTCGCGACGAAGTTTACTAGAAGCTTTAAGTTGCCTGTCATGTGCCGGGAACACCCGCTATCAACAATCCATAGTACAATTTGAATATCCTTCATCACAAGAAGACACAGATGGAGAGTTTGTAACGGTGGATCCCGTTGCGTTAGTAGCACGGTTGTTATGCATCTTTGGTAATCAAGTAAAAGTAGGTTTATGCTGTAACCAACGCTGCCACGTCCAACTAGACTATGCTTTCTTCCTAGTGAAGGCACTTGGTAATCGGATTGTCCTAGGTGCAGCTATGGTCTTGTCAACTTTGGTCTCAGAAACTACTTGTGGCGGTTTTCCTAAAATGGACTTAGCAGCGGTAATGGGCCTAGAGGAAATTCCATTAGTACGTTTCTGGTTACGTGACAAAATGGTTTTAGCAATACATTTATGATGATTACCAGACAACACACTAGTACGACAAAACACACAATAAGCATCAACCATAACATCATTACAAACATTCAAAGATTTAGCATTTGTTACATCATATTCAGAATTACACTTTGTCAAGTTGGATTCTAATTTAGACATAAGATGCGGCTTATTCGACTTCCTATTGAGAACTTCTACGTCAGCATCTTTAGGTGATCCACTCTTAGGTTTCCAGACACTAATCTTCTTGTTGGTCTTTTTGGTGGTCTTAGATCTTCTAACCTTAGGAGGGTTGCCTAATCCTGTGGAAGTTGAAGCTTGCATATTAGTGGTTATTGAAGATGTTGTCTTATGAGTATCGTCTACTCTGTACATTCCTGGTGCAATCACATTATTTTGTACAAATTTCCCTTTGTCATATACTCTGAGTTTCTCTTTCAATTCAATATGTGTTTTTGTTCTTGAATTTTTGAGTCCAACTCTTTGTTTAACTGAACAGTGTCATTTCTATTTTCACAAACTTCATCAATATCTTTTTCATACTAAAAAATTTGATGTTTTAAAACATAAATTTCTTTTTCAAGATTTTGAAGTTTTGAAACATAAATGTTTTGAGAAGATAAAGATTCTTTTTGGCTTTGTAGTGCTAATTCAATGTTAAGACTCTGAGTCTGACACCATTGCAACTTTTGGTTTAGTTTGAAAATTTCTTTTGCATTTGGTTTCCACATCATCATTGATTTGTCTAAGTCTCTCATTTTCTTTTCTCAGATTATCAATCTCAACTTTCAGTGTTTCAATTTCAACACAGTGATCATCAACAAGCAATTCATTGCACGACAGATAAATGGAATTCATAATCACGGATATCACATTAGAACTTAGAACATTTGTCAAGAGTCGATCAACATCTTTTTCTTAAGCTTTCTTTTGACATTTTTGTTTTGAAATCTTGTTGTCTTTTGCTTTGAAAATGCTCATCATTGATGCAACTTCTGATTGAAGTTCTTGTTCCCACTGTGTAGCACAAAGTCCCAGGTATTTGACATTTGGCAAAAAATGCTTTTGAAAAACTTCTCTCTTTTCTTTCTCATAGGGAGAGAGAAAAGTAGAGACTTTAATTTCAGAATTGCGTTCAATTGCGTCTTCCAAAAGGTTTATGTCGTCCATGAATGTTTTAAAATATTTAAGGATGCGACATTGTTTTGGCATTTGTGGAGCGACACCTGGATTTGGTAAAGGTCCATTGACTTGTGCTACAGTGGTTACTAAACCAACTTCAGAAGAAACATTTATTTCAGTTAACGACCATGTTTGTTCTGATTTATCTTTTTGAGGTACAAAAGTTTCACTAATATGAGGTGTTCTTGAGTAATCATATGGTTTGTTATAATAGACACAACTCAATTTAGATCGACTCTCGTCCTCGTGTTCCATTTCCTCTTCATTATCATACACAACAACACTCTGGAAAGATTAATCAAACAAGTATTCTGCACTATACAACTTGGGATTTTCCTTGAGTGCCTTTTGTAAAAAATGTGGTTGATCACTTCCAATTGCAAAGCCATATCCTTGGGGATTTGGTTTGACAGTTAGTTTTGGAATTGTGGTTACAGATTCACCCGTTTTATACACAACGTTTTGAAATTCTTTAAGTTTGGATTCCAACGCAACAATTTCTTCAAAATATGAGTCAACACGTTTCCTTGAATTTTGTTTTTGTTCAAAAAGATCATCTTTACAGTTTGACAACTCTGTTTTAGTTTTAGAAAGCTCAGAGTGTAAAATGTCAACTTGTTTTTGAAAATCTAATCGTTCTTGTGCTTTTTGAGAAATCAAATCATTTTTAGAAACGGTTAACTCATGTACTTGATGTTCTAAATCTTTTACCTGCATGTATGATTGTTGGAATGAAACCTCAAAGCTTTTCTCTCATTGTTCTTTATTTTCAAAATTTGACAGTTGAAGTTTGTAGCATTCAAGGTCCTTTGTTAACAATGCAACTTTTGCTTTTAGATTCCGATTAATATCATTGTATTTATCAATCCGGGATTTTTGTGCATTTAATTGTGTTTGGGTGGTCAACAGCAAGGTCATAAGCTCTGGATCTGTATCATACATAAGATCATTTTGTTCAATGTGCTCATGATTGTCATCATAAAACGGATCATCAAATGAAACAATGGGGTTAATTTGATCTTTAACAAGTGTAACAACGGTGTTTATTTGGTCATCGTCTTGAGATGATAATGATGAGTCATTTTGACCAATATTTTCTGGTGCAGATAAAGATGCAGAGGGTGATGCAATTTCATGAATAAGACATTCAGATTAAGGTGCCTGAGATAAGCCGTCGATATCATAAACCAGGCCTGTCTCACCCATATGCATTTCTTGCATGTTTGCCATCAACATTACAACTGCATTTGCCTCAAATCTTCCATGCCGTCGTCTGAGAATGCATTTGCCATAAAGTTGTGTTCTTTCTCAGTCAAAGTACCCCCAGCTTCATCTTTCAGTGCCAGAAGAAGAGCCACTGTGTGATATGTACTGCCCATTGTCCTTGGCTTGGGGCATGCATTAGCCATGTGACCATTCTCACCACAATTATATCATGTAATTGTTGTGTTTGCAATCCCTTTCTTCTCTGTTCTAGCAATATTGTCACAACTCGTAATTTCAGGTCATTTTCCAAACCTCGACAATTTACTATTCATGAGTTACTATTTATAAATCACTATTCACCAATCATTATTCATTATTTCACTATTCATCATTTTTGAAGTCAGTTTGAGACTTTGAGAAGTCGTCAAAAATTTTACTATTCACATGACACTATTCATTCCCAGAGGGAAATCACTATTCATGGGCATCATTCATCATGTCGTAAACTTGGTTTACGGGTATTCAAATGCGCGTAACCAGTTAGGTTCAGCTGCGTATTCATGCATCATCAGTAAAAGAAACATCATACGGAATAGGGTAGTCTGCATATTATCAGTAACATCATTTCCATATCACTTCATGCATGTGTTTGTGTGATTTTCATTAACGTATGCTTAATTGTTTAATTAATGTTATCACTCAGTCATTTCTACTAACAGTAAACCCAATACTCCCGACAATGATCCTAATATATTTTCAAGCTAATTATAATGATATAGAGATTATATTATTACTTTACCTGGTGTTTTTAAACCAATCGCTATATTTTTCGTTTGACGCTTATAACTCCGTCGGTTTATGAAATTTCAATCCGATTATCATTCTAGCACCCGATTCTTGCAAGGAACATGATTTTACAATTTTTACAACTTCGTCGTATCTCATTTCACCTCGTCACGAGTTATTTCTAGTTAACTCGGTACCCGATAACACTCAGTGTATACACAAAACACACAAATTCTAATTAAATGGAGACAAGTTTATTAATTAACATCAAATCTATCTCTTTTACCTGCATGTGCCGCCCCCCCCCCCCCCCCCCCCCTCATCCCCCTAATTCTCTATATTTACTTGATTACTAGTACACATGCAATTAATGAATTCCTTTGATTTAATTCCAAGCTCCACTAACTCAAACACATACACATAACATTTTAGCTAACAAAAAAGATCAAACCCTCCCATCCTCATCTACCCCATTCGGCCATAACCAAGAACACCATCCCAATCCATCACTTTTTCAAGAACAAGTCATAATCATACTCCATTTGCCTTCCTAGTTATGGATTTGTGATCAAACCTCAAGTTTATTACTCATTTCTTATCAAAACTCATCCAATCATTAAGTAAGTTTTCAAGAACATGTTCTGATCATTTTATACTTTCATTTGATATATATGTTCATGTATTTTCAAGTTATATTAACCATCCATGCAAGATACTTATGTTTTACATACCACATTTGAACATAAACTCTTTAAATCACTAGATCTATAAGTTTCACTAATGATCTCATGAAACCCACCAAGGTTGGTGATGTTTAGGACCCCATGACACCCTAAGAAGGTGTATGGTAGGATTTGCGAACTTGTGGAGTTGATTTGAGTTAGTATGATCAAGTTTAGAACCAAGGAAGTAAGTTTTTCACAATCTAAAATAGGTTCTGTCCAAAAACGTGTAAACTGGAAAACTCAGTAATTTTTGGTATATTTTGGCCTTCATATTCAGAAATTTCTTTCAAAAACGAAACCGTGGCCGCAAGAATCACTAAAAACCGACTTATAACGAAGGAGATATGATTTTTCGAAGTTAGACGACGAAAACTAATTTTCTGAAAATTTAGTTGCTGATCGCCGAGATTCAAAGGACAAAACGAGGCGTTAGACGTGATCTAGACGACCCGACCCATTGAGATTATGTTAGTTCATGTTTATACGAAGCCGTGGATGTAAAGAACGTAGAAAATGAGCTTGTAACGGCCGAGCTATTCACGTTTAAAGCCGACGAACTCTAGTTTATTTTGACAGCCACTATTAGAAAGTGTTTTAAATATTAAAACTAGTGTTTTTGCGAAAAATAACGTTGTTAGCCGATTTTCTAATTGATCGAGGCATGTACAATCGAAAGTTAAATGAAACGACATTTATACATTGTTACAAGGTTTTCAAAAACGTTGAGTTTGATCAACTAACACGTAACGTGCAATATTTCACGACTAGTTTCACGAAGTCAATTTGGACATATTTTCACAAGTTAAGGAAAATATTAAATTGCGATAAAAACGTTACATTTTGCCGATAGAACACCAAACAAGGATCGTGGAGTACCGTTTCAACGTGTTTACGCGAAAAGTAGTTTATAACTTAACGAGACGTCAAAAGTGTATTTTTCGTCGATAAAAGTTATTTTCAAAACTAACAAGTGATATCGTTAACATACGTATTTGCATGTGTTGCATTGTATCATTGCTTACATTGGATCACATCATTCATGATAGGTCGTGGTTAGAGACTGAGCTTTATTTCATCATATCCATTGTGATCATTGTTGCTATATCATATCAGGTGAGTTTTCATAGCCCCGTTTTAAATTGTTTATTGATTTCTAAACTCTCGGGGGAGAATACATTGCACCATTTTCATATGGGGACCAAAGTATACAAACTCATTACATTGCTTAAGTTACATCATTGCCCAGATTAAAGTCCCCTTTTATTATCATGAACCATTAATTGTTAGCAAGCGAGAGTGAGTGAATAGATCTATTGAGGGTGACTCCTCCGTTCGGGTTGGTAGCGCCAACTTGTCAAACGAACGCATTTCATTTCTGTCATATTAGAGTGATTGGCAAACACTCAGTTGGGGCATTTCATTCAGTCTAGCTTCGGGGTCATGAGCTTAAGAGCTAATGTATCATTTTTATGTGGCATTGTTTTGTCATACACTTTATACTGGTGGTATCCGTACAATATTTCATTTACATAAACCTATGATCTCAAAAACATTTTTGTTGACCATTTTTAGCAATGTATTTTCAGGTAATTAAGGTATCGCATGTTAGCTTGCATATGGACATCATGGAGTCGCAGAGTCGACGCGTCTCACTTTATATTTTATGCACTTATCCATCGTTTGAATTGTATGAACTTGTTTTTCTGAAAACTTGTTTCACCTTTTGGGACCTAGCTTTATAACTCTGAATGTTTTTAAATAATCAAACGATGTATTTTCTAAACGACACTTTAGGTCGTTCAATATAACTGTAACTTTGGTGCTATGACCAGTCATGCCCCTGAATGACTTATTCCGCTGCAAGTCACAAAATTTGGGGGTGTGACAAATTGGTACGAGAGCAAAGGTTATAGCGAACTAGGTTGTTCATTATATCCTAGACTATAGCTGCACCATCATAGCATCTCATCATTGTAGCATAAGTGCATAGTCATTATATCACATGTAGTGATTGCGATTTCATACATATATCATTTCATCATAACTCACATTGTGTAAATGTTTATTTACTTTTATTTCACATTTGTTGCTTCAATGATGTCTTCGGATTCACACCCTATTGTTATCTCGTCTGACTCTGAGTCAGCGGACGATACTTCCTCACTACCCTCCATCATATTAGAGTCTGTTACATCATCTCCGATACCCACTATCATTTTGTCATCAGTGGAGCCTACTCCACAGTCTTCACCTGTGATGTCAGAGGCCGAGACAGAACCTTTTGAGGAGGGGGAAGTCGTGCCTACCCCACCACTGTCACCTGTGATCCGTCGTAGTCCCATAGTTGTTCCAGTTATCCAGCCAGGAGAGTTTGTACCCTATGGTCGAGTTTACCGTACAAAACCAGGTGGGCCGCGCATGAAGCGCACTGCTGCTAAGCGGGTTCATCGTCTCACTGTCAGGTCACCAGTTGCATTTGTACCCTACCACCACCATCATCACTTACTTCATATCATCCACTCCGTCGCCACTTAACAGCGAGGAGGAGTGTGGCATTCAGTACACCACCACCATTATCACCCTTACCATCCTTATCATCATTGTCTCCACCATTGCCATCCCTATCAGCACCACAGATGCCATCAGCACCAGTTCACATCAGAGATCCTACCCATATGTCAGACCTACCGCTCAAGAAGCGGGCTCGTCTTGATATCTCATCTCCAGATACTTCAGATGCTACAAAGACAGCACCACCCAGCAGATTCGAGGTTGGTGAGAGCTCGAGGGCTGCTGCTGACAGATTGCTTACTGCTACTACATTTGACTCGTGACTAGATCAGCTTCAGGGAGAGATTAAGAGTGCATTATCTCATCTAGACGAGACTCCAGTGAGTCGTATTGAGGCTATTGAGGAGGAGGTCGAGGGATAGATCCAGGACAGGGTTGCCATTGATGTGTCACACCAGGGTTTAGAGGCTCGTCAGTTGGAGAGTTCAGAGCATATCACACAGCTCAGGCAGGAGATGCCGGGGTTAGTTGACAGAGCACAGATGTTCCAGGATGAGCATCATCGACAGGCCGGTGAGTTATCTTCAGTTCAGGCTAGGTTGTCTGCATCAGAGACTAGGGAGACTGACCTTCAGTTTTGAGTTCAGCACCTAGAGGAGATCGTGGTTGTGATGTCTAGGGATCTTCAGAGGATTTTCCGCAGGTTAGATGGAGCACCCGAAGGAGGTGCCTAGTGTTAGACTGTTATCATGTAGCTTGTACATTATTATCCTAGTCCCGGGGTGTGGGACATAGTTAGTACTTGTTGTCTTTTGCTTGTAGTACAAACAAATATATCAAGTGTGACTCTACTATGCAGGATTTTCGTTGTGCTATTTTATGATATCGGTCTGCGTAACCGAAATTTTCATGTATTATATTCATGTGCGCTGTGATTATATTTATGATATTTCGTTGTGGTTTCATTGTATTTATACATACTGTGGTTGTATTTATACGTATTGTGGATGTATATACATGTTGTGGTTGTGTATGATGACCGTTTCCATTGTGAGTTCTCATTGTGTTATCTTTTGTGATTGTGAAGAATCATGCCACCCAAAAGAGCTACTCCTGCTATGACAGCCACCCAGATCAAGAGACTTGTTGCCGACAGTATTGAGGCAGCGTTGGTAACTGAAAGAGTTGTTGTAGCTGCAGCTGCTGCTGAAGCCGCTTCACGGGCAAAAACCGGAGAAGTGGGAGGAACAAATACTAATGGAACAAATGGCCGTAAGTGTACGAACAAAGATTTCAAGAGTGGTGATCCAAAAAAATTCAAAGGCGTTGAAGGAGCCACTGCCATGATCCGATGGTTTGAAAAGACAAAATCAGTATTCCTTCTATGCAACTGCCCGGAAGATAGCAAGGTTAAGTTTGCTACTAGTACACTCGTTGGGGAAGCTATGTCATGGTGGAATTCGTATGCAAAGCCCATGGGAATGGAGAATGCTCACAAGCTTACATGGGACAAATTCAAGAAGTTGCTGACAAAGAAGTTTTGCCCACGAACAGAAGTGAAAAAGATGGAAACAGAGTTTTATGAGCTAGTGACAGCAGGTAATGATATTGAGGCATATATCAGGAGATTTCAGGAATTGGCAGCATTATGTCCGACAATGGTTCCGGACACTGAGAAGCTATTAGAGAATTTCATTGGAGGATTACCTCACAACATCCGTGGAGATGTGATTTCTTTTGACCCACAAACATTGGATGAGGCAATCAGAATGTCTCAGAAACTCATGGCTCAGATAGTGAAGAAAGGAACTGCTTCAGACAACAACAACAAAAGAAATCGGGACAACAACCAGAGTAGCAATGTTACTCAACCACCACCCAAGAGACAGGAAACTGCAAAAGGTTTATGTTGCAGGTCAAGCTGAGAAAAGAGGTTACAATGGTACTTTACCCAAGTGCAACAAATGTCAAACCCATCATAATCCTGGAAATTGTCCGAATCCGTGTGGAAACTGTAAGAAAGTTGGTCATTCGACTATGGATTGCAAAGCTCCGATTGTGGTTGATAATCAGAAGCCCCCAGTAACATGTTTTGGATGTGGAGAAGTTGGGCACTTCAAGAATAAATGTCCAAAAGGAAAGAATCAGGGAAACAATAACCAAGGTGGAACAACTAGAGGAAGAGCTTATGTCCTTGGAGGAGAAGATGTCAGGGAGGACCCGAGTGTCGTTACGGGTACGTTCCTCATTAATAATTGTTATGCATCCATACTATTTGATTCAGGAGCCGATAGAAGTTTTGTTTCTACTGCATTTGCACCATTACTCAACATTGAACCAACCACATTAGACACTCCATATCACATTGAACTAGCTAATGGTAGTTTAGTTGGCACCGACACGATCATTCGTGGTTGCACTCTTAATTTTCTCAATCACCCATTCAATATAGACCTCATGCCAGTAGAACTTGGAAGTTTCGATATTGTCATCGGTATGGATTGGTTATCTCAACATCATGCCAGAATCATCTGTGATGAAAAAGTTGTTCATCTTCCTTATGATGGAGAAACACTGGTCGTTCACGAAGAACGCAGTGGGAATAGACTCAACATCATCTCGTGCATTAAAACAGAGAAATACATAAAGAAGGGTTGTTATGCATTCTTGGCTCATGTCACAGAAAAGAATTCAGAGGAGAAGCGACTTGAGGATGTGCCAACAGTTAAAGATTTTCTAGAAGTCTTTCCAGAAGACTTACCAGGACTGCCACCAACTCGCCAAGTCGAATTTCAGATTGAATTAGTGCCAGGAGACGCACCAATTGCGCGAGCACCTTATCGACTTGCACCTTCAGAAATGCAAGAGTTGTCGAACCAATTGCAAGAACTCTTGGATAAAGGATTCATTAGGCCGAGTCCATCGCCTTGGGGAGCACCAGTTTTGTTTGTAAAGAAGAAAGATGGATCTTTCAGAATGTGCATTGATTATCGAGAGCTAAACAAATTAACGGTGAAGAATCGTTATCCACTTCCCAGGATCGACGATTTGTTTGATCAGTTGCAAGGTTCCAGTTATTACTCCAAGATCGACTTGAGATCGGGTTACCATCAGCTTAAGGTTCGGGAGGAAGATATCCCGAAGACAGCATTCAGAACACGCTATGGTCATTATGAATTTCAGGTAATGCCGTTCGGACTAACCAACGCACCAGTTGTATTCATGGATCTCATGAACAGGGTGTGCAAGCCATATCTAGATAAGTTTGTGATCGTATTCATTAACGATATCTTGATTTACTCAAGGAGTGAAGAAGAGCACCGAGAACACCTCAGAACAATCTTAGAACTGCTCAAGAAAGAGAAACTGTATGCAAAATTTTCAAAGTGTGATTTTTGGATTAGAAGAGTACAATTTCTTGGTAACGTCATTGATAGTCAAGGACTACAGGTTGATCCAGCAAAGATTGAGGCAGTTAAAGATTGGGCAACACCAAAAACTCCCACAGAAATTCGTCAATTCTTAGGACATGCCGGATATTACAGAAGGTTCATTGAAGGTTTTTCCAAGATAGCTAAGCCACTGACCAAGTTGACACAAAAGAACCAGAAGTACGATTGGGGAGAAAAGCAAGAGACCGCTTTTCAGTTATTGAAACAGAAACTTTGCAGCACGCCAATTTTGTCATTGCCAGAAGGGATTGAAAACTTCGTGGTATATTGCGATGCTTCACACAAAGGACTTGGAGCAGTGTTAATGCAAAACGAGAAGGTGATAGCTTATGCATCTCGTCAGCTTAAGAAGCATGAGAAGAACTACACTACTCACGATTTAGAGTTGGCTGTCGTGGTTTTCGCACTCAAGATTTGGAGGCATTATCTTTACGGAACAAAATGTGTAGTATTTACACACCACAAAAGCCTACAATACATTCTTGATCTGAAGGAACTTAACATGAGGCAACGTCGTTGGTTGGAACTACTTAGTGATTACGACTGTGAAATCAGATATCACCTAGGAAAAGCCAATGTTATGGCAGATGCACTCAGTCAGAAAGAGAGACTCAAGCCTTTGAGAGTCTGATCATTGGGAATGACAATCATTTCACCACTACCATAAAAAATCCTCAAGGCTCAGGTAGAAGCACTAAAGGAAGAAAACCTACCAAGTGAAACACTCAAGGGAATGCATGATAATGTAAACGGATTAGTAAAGAGATCAGATGGAACATTATGATTCAAGGATAGAAGTTGGATACCTCTCTATGGTGGAATACGAGAGTTGATCATGCACGAATCACACAAGTCGAAGTACTCTATTCATCCAGGTTCTGATAAGATGTATCAGGATCTCAAGAAGCTTCATTGGTGGCCCAATATGAAAGCAGAGATAGCTACGTATGTCAGTAAATGCCTTACTTGTGCTAAAGTGAAAACCAAGTACCAGAAGCCATCAGGATTGCTTCAGCAACCAGAGATTCCCCAGTGGAAATGGGAACGCATTGCTATGGACTTCGTCACTAAACTTCCTAAAACATCAGGAGGTTACGATGCTATTTGGGTAATAGTTGATCGTCTCACCAAGTCAGCTCATTTCATTCCAATCAAAGAGACTTATACTATGGATCAGCTCGCCAGACTTTACGCCAAGGAAATTGTCTCAAGGCACGGTGCACCAATTTCCATCATTTCTGACAGAGATAGTCGCTTTACTTCAAATTTTCGAGAATCATTGCAAGACTCATTTGGATCTAAGTTAGACATGAGTACCGCCTATCATCCTCAGACCGATGGTCAGAGCGAGAGAACGATTCAGACATTGGAAGACATGCTCAGGGCATGTGTCATTGATTTTGGAAATGGTTGGGCTAACCATTTGCCATTGATCGAGTTCTCTTACAATAACAGTTATCATACGAGCATAAAAGCTGCACCATTTGAGGCACTCTACGGTCGTAAGTGTAGGTCCCCAGTTTGTTGGGCCAAAGTTAGGGATGTACAGCTAGCAGGTCCAGAGTTGGTCAGAGAGACAACAGAAAAGATAATTCAGATTCGAGAAAGACTACAAACAGCCATAAGTCGACAGAAAAGTTACGCCGATGTTCGACGCAAACCATTAGAATTTCAGGTTGGAGACAGATTCATGTTGAAGGTCTCGCCTTGGAAGGGCGTGATACGATTTGGGAAACGCGGTAAGTTGAACCCGAGATACACAGGGCCATTTAAGATTCTGGGAAGGATCGGTCCGGTAGCATACAGACTGGAGCTTTCGTCAGAGCTCAGCAATGTGCATAACACGTTTCATGTCTCAAACCTCAAGAAATGTCTTTCAGACGAAACGCTCGTAATCCCATTGGAAGAAGTTCAGCTCGATGATAAGCTTAACTTTGTGGAAGACCCAGCAGAAATCATGGACCGAGAGGTCAAACAGTTGAAGCAAAGTCGAATTCCGATCGTCAAAGTTCGCTGGAATTCTCGCAGAGGTCCTGAGTTTACTTGGGAACGGGAAGACCAGATGCGACTCAAATACCCACATCTTTTCACCGAGACCACTCCAGAGAACAACATCAGCTGAATTCGGGGACTGAATTCCTTTTAGGGTGGTCGACTGTCACAACTCATAATTTCAGGTCATTTTCCAAACCTCGACAATTTACTATTCATGAGTTACTATTCATAAATCACTATTCACCGATCACTATTCATCATTTCACTATTCATCATTTTTGAAGTCAGATTGAGACTTTGAGAAGTCGTCAAAAATTTTACTATTCACATGATACTATTCATTCCCGGAGGGAAATCACTATTCATAGGCATCATTCATCATGTCGTAAACTTAGTTTACGGGTATTCAAATGCGCGTAACCAGTTAGGTTCAGCTGCGTATTCATGCATCATTAGTAAAAGACACATCATACGGACTAGGGTAGTCTGCATATTATCAGTAACATCATTTCCATATCAGTTCATGCATGTGTTTGTGTGATTTTCATTAACGTATGCTTAATTGTTTAATTAACGTTACCACTCAGTCATTTCTACTAACAGTAAACCCAATACTCCCGACAATGATCCTAATATATTTTCAAGCTAATTATAATGATATAGAGATTATATTATTACTTTACCCAATGTTTTTAAACCAATCGCTATATTTTTCGTTTGATGCTTATAACTCCGTCGGTTTACGAAATTTCAATCTGATTATCATTCTAGCACCCGATTCTTGCACGGAACATAATTTTACAATTTTTACAACTTCGTCGTATCTCATTTCACCTCGTCATGAGTTATTTCTAGTTAACTCGGTACCCGATAACACTCAGTGTATACACAAAACACACAAATTCTAATTAAATGGAGACAAGTTTATTAATTAACATCAAATCTATCTCTTTTACTTGCATGTGCCGCCCCCCCCCCCCCCCCCATCATCCCCCTAATTCTCTATATTACTTGATTATTAGTACACATACAATTAATGAATTCCTTTGATTTAATTCCAAACTCCACTAACTCAAACACATACACATAACATTTTAGCTAACAAAAAAGATCAAATCCTCCCATCCTCATCTACCCCATTCGGCCATAACCAAGAACACCATCCCAATCCATCACTTTTTCAAGAACAAGTCATAATCATACTCCATTTGCCTTCCTAGTTATGGATTTGTGATCAAACCTCAAGTTTATTACTCATTTCTTATCAAAACTCATCCAATCATCAAGTAAGTTTTCAAGAACATGTTCTGATCATTTTATACTTTCATTTGATATATATGTTCATGTATTTTCAAGTTATATTAATCATCCATGCAAGATACTTATGTTTTACATACCACATTTGAACATAAACTCTTTAAATCACTAGATCTATAAGTTTCACTAATGATCTCATGAAACCCACCAAGGTTGGTGATGTTTAGGACCCCATGACACCCTAAGAAGGTGTATGGTAGGATTTGCGAACTTGTGGAGTTGATTTGAGTTAGTATGATCAAGTTTAGAACCAAGGAAGTAAGTTTTTCACAATCTAAAATAGGTTCTGTCCAAAAACGTGTAAACTGGAAAACTCAGTAATTTTTGGTATATTTTGGCCTTCATATTCAGAATTTTCTTTCAAAAATGAAACCGTGGCCGCAAGAATCACTAAAAACCGACTTATAACGAAGGAGATATGATTTTTCGAAGTTAGACGACGAAAACTAATTTTCTGAAAATTTAGTTGCTGATCGCCGAAATTCAAAGGACAAAACGAGGCGTTAGACGTGATCTAGACGACCCGAACCATTGAGATTATGTTAGTTCATGTTTATACGAAGCCGTGGATGTAAAGAACGTAGAAAACGAGCTTGTAACGGCCGAGCTATTCACGTTTAAAGCCGACGAACTCTAGTTTATTTTGACAGCCACTATTAGAAAGTGTTTTAAATATTAAAACTAGTGTTTTTGCGAAACATAACATTGTTAGCCGATTTTCTAATTGATCGAGGCGTGTACAATCGAAAGTTAAATGAAACGAAATTTATACATTGTTACAAGGTTTTCAAAAACGTCGAGTTTGATCAACTAACACGTAACGTGCAATATTTCACGACTAGTTTCACGAAGTCAATTTGGACATATTTTGACAAATTAAGGAAAATATTATATTGCGATAAAAACGTTACATTTTGCCGATAGAACACCAAACAAGGATCGTGGAGTACCGTTTCAACGTGTTTACGCGAAAAGTAGTTTATAACTTAACGAGACGTCAAAAGTGTATTTTTCGTCGATAAAAGTTATTTTCAAAACTAACAAGTAGTATCGTTAACATACGTATTTGCATGTGTTGCATTGTATCATTACTTACATTGGATCACATCATTCATTATAGGTCGTGGTTAGAGACGGAGCTTTATTTCATCATATCCATTGTGATCATTGTTGCTATATCATATCAGGTGAGTTTTCATAGCCCCGTTTTAAATTGTTTATTGATTTCTAAACTCTCGGGGGAGAATACATTGCACCATTTTCATATGCGGACCAAAGTATACAAACTCATTACATTGCTTAAGTTACATCATTGCCCAGATTAAAGTCCCCTTTTATTATCATGAACCGTTAATTGTTAGCAAGCGAGAGTGAGTGAATAGATCTATTGAGGGTGACTCCTCCATTCGGGTTGGTAGCGCCAACTTGTCAAACGAACGCATTTTATTTTTGTCATATTAGAGTGATTGACAAACAATCAGTTGGAGCATTTCATTCAGTCTAGCTTCAGGGTCATGAGCTTAAGAGCTAATGTATCATTTTTATGTGGCATTGTTTTGTCATACACTTTATACTGGTGGTATCCGTACAATATTTCATTTACATAAACCTATGATCTCACCAACATTTTTGTTGACCATTTTTAGCAATGTATTTTTAGGTAATTAAGGTATCGAATGTTGGCTTGCATATGGACATCATGGAGTCGCGGAGTCGACGCTTCTCACTTTATATTTTATGCACTTATCCATCGTTTGAATTGTATGAACCTGTTTTTCTGAAAACTTGTTTCACCTTTTGGGACCTAGCTTTATAACTCTGAATGTTTTTGAATAATCAAACGATGTATTTTCTAAACGACACTTTAGGTCGTTTAATATAACTGTAACTTTGGTGCTATGACCAGTCATGCCCCTGAATGACTTACTCCGCTGCAAGTCACGAAATTTGGGGGTGTGACAAATATGAGCCCTCCTCTGTGTGTTGCCCATGTTGTTTCTACCATTTCCTTCCGAATTAAACCTTTGTCCACTAGAATTCCCCATATAATTTCCTGAACCAAATCTCCCTGAAGCCCTGTTCTGGATTTCAACCCTTCCATCACTAACAGCTACTTGATTCCTTGTGTTTGACTAAGATCTGAGATGATTGTTAGATTTGTTTGAGAACTTGCTAAAAGCTCGAGCGATCAACGCAAATCCTTCATTCAGTGAGTTAAAAGCATCATCTTCATCATTGTCAATGTTGGAGTACATCATAGAGTCAGTGTTGTCGTACAAAACTAGTTGATTATCAAAATTTTGTGAGGGTGCTTCGTATGGGACAAGCTGGTTTGAAGGTTGTGAGGGATAACCCGAATGAGGTGGTGGTGGAACAAAATCCTGATTTGGTGGTGCAAAGTGAGACTGAGCCATTAAAGCAAGTGAGTTTGAAGTAGGTACTGATGAAAATCCTCCACGAGCGGCTCTGTCCTTGTCAACTTTGGATTGGTGATGCTTTAGGTAATCATACAACAACCCATAAGAGGCGTTGTGTAGATTTTTAGCTTGTCGAACAAACGTCACGTACTTCTGCCAATCCGGTCCGAGACATCCCAGAAACTTAGAGTTCACAGCAATCTTTGGTAACACAATGTTGTGACGATCCAAGTCATTTATGATGTTGGTAAACCGATGGTAGTATGATTCCAAAGATTCCCAGCTTCAATTGTGAAATGTGTGTATTCCATATAAAGCTTAGATTCCAAATCCTCTTGGTTTAGTTTTGTTCCTTCCATAAGAAGGTGTACATGCTCCCACATATCCTTTGCTGTCTTTTGGGCATCGATACTCCTGAAGATAGGATTGGGAATCCCTTGGAGTATGTAAGACATGGCTAACTCATTAGCCTCTTGCTGAAGAACTTATTCGTTTGTGAGTTGAGCTAGAGGAATAGGGGTTGTTGTTGCTTCTCTTGGAGGAACATGATTTGGATCTGAAGGAATAGTTGTTGTAGGAACTGGGTATGGTCCATCAATGATAACCTTCTTCAGATACTTTCCATGAGGTTTCTTTAGCTCGATAAACCGGAGAAAA
Organism: Artemisia tridentata subsp. tridentata; assembly: GCA_021014915.2. Lineage (NCBI taxonomy): Eukaryota > Viridiplantae > Streptophyta > Magnoliopsida > Asterales > Asteraceae > Artemisia > Artemisia tridentata. The sequence continues at coordinate 241,299,680 of CP139507.1, read as the reverse complement.
CGACTGGACCACTGCACATAATTCCCTGGTGTTAACATTGGTGGTGTGTCCAAAGACCCTGCTTCATGTCTCGACTGTTGACTGCTTATAGCTTCGCACATCTTGTTAAACCAGTGTGGTTCTCTTGAAGGAGGTTGGTAAGTTTGCATCGGTTGTTGAGGGATTTGTTGCTGTGGAATAAATTGATGTTGCTGCATTAACATGTGTTGTTGATACTGTGGTTGATATTGTGGTTGAGGATACTTTTGTTGATATGGTTGTTGTTGACGATACTGTTGTTGTTGTTGATTATAGAAGTAGTTATGGTATGGTGGTTGAGACATCTTGAAGTAACTTGCGGATGTAGGATTTTTAAAGGATAATGATGGTTGTTGTTGAAGATTAGGTTTTTACGTTGAAGAACTTTGAAGAAAAATTCCCAAGAAAATCGAAGAATCCAAACTCAGGAAATCTTTTGAAACTCGGAGGATTTTACTCTAGAAACTCGGAGAATTCAATCTTTGAAACTCGGAGGATTTTACTCTAGAAACTCGGAGAAATCTTAGAAAGTCGGAAAATTTCAGAAACTCGGAAACTTTCACCAAACTCGGAAGATTTCAGATACTCGACAGATTTTATCAAACTTGATAAAAATCAGAAACTCGACAGATTTTACCAAACTCGGTAAAGATCAGAAACTCGACAGATTTTACCAAACTCGATAAAAATCAGAAACTCGACAGATTTTACCAAACTCGGTAAAAAATCAGAAACTCGATAGATTTTACCAAAGTCGGTAAAAATCAGAAATTCGACAGATTTTACCAAACTCGGTAAAAATCAGAAGGTATGCCTACTAAGATTAAAATAATACAGTATTCTTCACATTTACAGGATTGCACACCAAGGTATGCCTACTAAGCTTAAAAACACTAAAACTTAATGAAAGTTGCTAACTTTAACACTTTAAATGATTTAACTGCAATACTTAATATGTTAATTTGAAGTGGAAATAACTGATTATGAATAAAAACTTAAGAGGATAAGCTGAGACAATCTAGCCGATGCATTGACGTTTTTGTTCTCTCAAGACATAACAGAAGAGGAGGGATTCCTCATCCGGATGGGGGATGAATGCACCCATCCGAGGGCCAATAACTAAAAATGTGAGCGAACTATAAATGAGGCTGATTCATTTGGCCCTTTTCATGAGGTTGCTACAGCTATGTGGGAAACTAGAAGGGGGGTTGAATAGTTTACTGGTTTTTATGTTCTTTTAAAAATATTGTTTTAAAAGTTAGCTATTCGAAACTTTGATTCAAATATTTATGTGTAATCAATCAACACCAATATGAACTACACACTATACTAACTAATGCTAAATAATAAAAGTAAAGAATAGAGTTGGAAAGATCAAACAGAGACATAGGATTTATAGTGGTTCGGCTACGAAGCTCTTCTTCGCCCTACTCCACTCCTCGAGTACCACACTCGAGAATTTCAAGCACTATGTCAACAACCTCCCTTCAGGCGGAGAAAACCGTACACGTCGCTTATCCTATTACCGACACTAAGCTAAATGTCGAGTGCTAATCTTAGCTAGCACCAATCTACCAAGGTCCACGTGACCAAACACTCAAGCCCAATGGCTTCAAGAGATCACCAAGATCTCAACACGATCACAATGATCAACACACACTCAACTAACTCTATCCTATCGACCCTTGATCTTCTTGATCAATCACACAAGCCCAATGGCTTCAAGAGATGTTCACTATCTCTTATAAGATCGCACTTGATCTTCACTCTCACTTACCAAAGATAAATAAACTTGAAGTATGCTATGATACAACAAGGTTGTAACAAATGTTACACAAACCTAACAACTATAACTCTTGTATCTTCTTGAATACCTTGAGTTCTTCGCTTACAAATGAAGAGGAATGATAACACCTTGTATCAACTTGGATACTTGTGTTCTTCTCTTGCTAATGAAGAGGAATGAAGAGGATGTCTTGGTGGATGATTGGATCACTCTTAAAACAAAAGAAAACTAATCTAAATGATCAAAAAGAAAGAAAGGTGTGAGAGGTTTAAACTCAGAAGTTTTTCTGTGTGAAAGGGTGCCTAAAAACTGTGAATGGGGTTGGTTTTTATAGGCAAGAAAAATCTGAACGTTACAGAAAATTTTGTACGGACGGCTCCACTAAATGCACCACAGCTCCACTAAATTTAGTGGAACCGTGGAGCCGTCCCAGACAAGGACGCTCCAAATTTTGTCTTTTCTGGTGAAAACTTATTTGGGGAAGTTTGGAGCTGATTTTGTGGGGGATAATAGCTGTTATGTTTTTCAAACTTATTTTTCCATTAAAACATTTCTTAATTATTCAAAAATAATTTGTAAGGTATATTTTTGAAAAAAAATGTTTGGTCACATTAGAATGTGAGTTCTCAAAACCAAAACTTACTTCTTTGATCATTTGTCAAGTTTGTAAATTTGTTCAAGAGTGATTTGCGTAGAAACGGGATCTTCCGATTAAAAACTTGTTTACGTTAGTTTTAACGTAACGTGATTTCACATTTTGTCATCCTAAAAACGTGAAGTAATCGAAAGATATAAATAACGATTTTAGAACATTATTTGCATCAACAATCTCCCCCTTTTTGATGATGACAAAATATAAACTCATTTTAAGTTAAAATTAGTTTTAACAAGTTTTTAATGAGTTTACTCCCATTTCTCCCCCTTTTTGTCGAATCAAAAAGGTGACAAAGGCTCCCCCTTGATGTATACTCCCCCTCATTTGGAGAACACCAAGGAATCGAGCAATGGTGTATGCTACAAAACAAAGTTAGATAACACATGTACAATATCTAACAAGTAGCACATTTTGACAAATATCCAACCATAAAAAAAATAGCTAAGTAGCTAAACATAAAACATAAAAATAGATAACCCTCATAAAAGCCCATTCATTCATAAAAAGAAAAGAAATGTCATACATAGGTATGACTTCATGATAAACATAAAAGAGACAATGATAAGCATAAATCCCTAATGACTAGAGGCAAGCTTCATTTCCCGGAAGGGTCCTAAAGAGTTATTGTTGAGACACTAAACAAAGTCATGTTTAGTTGTTTGGGTTAGGAGGTGGTGGAGATTGTGGCATCATTTGGGGTGGTGGTGGTGTTAAGAGATGTTCTATAAAGGAGAACATGAAATGAATCTCGTCTCTTAAGAAGAAGATGAGATTACGGTTATGAAGACAACATAGGCAATTAGCACTATGCAAATCAAAGGGATAAGGTTGAATGGGTTGTGCCATGATAGTTGAGGGTGATTGTGGTGAGTTTGTTGGAGATGGAGTTGGCATGGCATAGTCCAATGGAGTTATGGGGGATAGTGTGTACTCTATTGATGATGTGGTGTGGAAGGATGATGAAAATGTTGTGTAGGAAGAGGATGTTTTAGAGGGTGCATTAGGTGGTGATGGTGAGTATGGAGTGGCTTGGGAAGGTGGTGTCATTGCTTCATCATATTTTGTAAGATCTACAAAGAGTGGTTTTGAAGGTGGTTTCACGGTGATTCTAGGTTTCTTGGAAATGTGAGAGGTGGATCCTTGGGTGGAAGCCATGGATGTGTGTGATGGGAGGTTGAAGATGAAGTGCAAGATAAGCTTGCAAGGTGAGGCTTTATATAGGCAAGATGGGTGAGATTTGAATTAAAGTTGATGGGAGTGTCCTATGATGTAGCAAGGGAATCTTAGGGTGTGTGTGAGGTTGCAAAATTTGCAGGTTTGAGGTTAGGGTTGCAAGGTTTTTTGGAGGAACAGTAAAAATCCGTCAAACAGGTACACGGTTCCTCTAAATGACCCATGGTACTGTTAAATTTAACGGTACCTTCCCTATTTAGTGGTACCGTGACACTGTTGTCACAAAAATTTCTGTGCAGGCTAGTTCTGGGCAGCTAGGGGGATGTTTTCTAGGGGAACTAGTTCCTGGAAATGATAGTGCCTCAACTCACTAGGTATTTATTTACCTAAAATATCCCATATTAAGCTACAACTAGCATATAAAGATTATCATTTAGTTTCCTAAGATAATCATAAGCATGCAATTGTAAGATACAAAATAAGCTATCATCCAAATATCACGTAGATTAATTATGCAAAGAGATAGTTAAGCATGCAAGAAAACAATTGGCATTGATTCATATATAAATCCTATTAAGAGATGTAAATCTCTTCAAGACTACTTATGACTTGAGCATTCCCCCATTCTTGGCACACTCTTGTCTTGAGCGTGTGTCTCATTGTCATGATTTGGATCATCAAAGGGTGAATAATGGGTGGAGGATTCGGAAATGAGGATTGATGAGACATGTGACTCGTTTATGGGTTTCATGATAGGTTTGACAAGTGAGTATTGAGGGCCGTTAAGGTAAGGGTGTAGGTTCATGAAATGGTGATAGAGACGGGTTAGGAACATCCCATAGGGTATCAATTTATTCTTGTTACCCTTGAGATGAACAATTCGCTTAGCGAAGAAGTAAGCGAGATTGTATGGTTGTTGGGTTAGGAGACAGTAAATCATATGAGCACAACACGCCGGGAGTTGCTCACGATTTCCTGTGAGACTTAGAACATTTTCTCACAGGATGACTGCCCAAGAAAGTAGTTCATTATGAACCTCTTCCAAACGAATTTTCGTTGGATTAGGGTAAGAGGGGTACTTATAAGTACGGATGAGTTTGGTTAGTTCGGTTGGAAAGGGTATGTATGAACAGTATGGACTATTCTCCTCACGATAGTGAAAGAGAGACTCAAGACACCAATCTTCAGTATAGGCGCATTGCCCATGATTGGGTATTCGAAGGATTTGAGCAAATTGCTCAAGAGTTAGGACGAATTTGAAAATTTGGACCCAAAACCAAAGTGACACGGATTGATCCTCGTTACGTGCGAGTTCAACTTGTCGAAAGAATTCCAACACAAAACGAGGACAAATGTGCTCGTTGATGTGGAGTAAACAATCGAATCCTATAGCTCTAAAGGAAGTGTTGATGTCCCGATGTTAAACTAGGGACGGATCAACGACACGGCCTTCATGAAGCCGACGGGTTTCAAGATTGACATAGGCATGAATGTGGTTACCGGGTGTTGTGGGTTCACGAGAGATTTCTGGTGTGTAGGTAATGGTTAGGAGATGATCAAAATCATATTCATGAGACATTTTTGTTTCCTATATAAAAAGAAATTTTTAGGAAAAATTAGAGCAAAGAATAGTTGCTTTAAACACATGCCTAGTGTGTGCCTATATGCAAACTATGTGGAGGTGCGGTGATCTCGACTCGAAAGAAAATAATGAGATTACCCAAACACTCCTAATTTTACTTTTTCTCAAACAAATATGTCGAAAAATACATATTGATTATGTAATTCGATCAGTATTCGTGAGATCATGTATGCATGAAAATGTGTTTTTAGTTTGCATCAACAATGCTCCTAATTTCGTGAAATTTTGAAAATACTAGAATTGGGGTGTTTGGTGACTTCAATGTCTTTGACACCAAAGATTTTCAAAAGTCTTAGTGTTGATGACTTCAATTTGAAAGTTTATTTGAAAAGCCCCAATTCATTTTTCATCAATGAGCAAACCCTAGACTCAAAATTAAAGAAAATTAGAGTAAGATAACTTACACTTTTGTTGAAAGGGTAGAGGTGATTGATAATCTTGAAAATCAATGTCTTGAATATGATCTTGAAGAAGTGTAGTAGAGTTTTGGATTGTGAGGTTAGGTTACAACAGCAGTTGCAAAGGTTGATGATGTTTGAAATAAGTGATGTGGGAAAAGGGGACTGAAATACGTGATGTACCAGATGCACGGTTCCACGGTACAGTTAAATTTAACGGTGTCGTGCCACATTTAGTGGAGCCGTGATCTGCTGGGACTATTTTCTGTCCCATTTTGATTTTTGACGAATAAGTCTCGATGTTTTAGTGAGACCTGCTGACACGAGGAAAGAATTTGTACCTAACAAATTCTTTTGACTAAGGAAACCTAAACTAGAATAAATGAGACTCGCGAGATGACTTCAAGAGTCATGAGATTTATGGAATATGTTCCATCAATCCTAGACCTAGACTGAGGTAGTTAAATGATTCTCGTTTGAGAGATTTGGTTAAGATGTCTGCGATATTGTCCTGAGAAGGAACTTTCTCAATAGAAATATTTCCTTTCTGAACATTATCGCGAAGAAAGTGGTGGCGAATTTCAATATGTTTAGTACGGGAGTGTTGAACGGGGTTTTTGCTCAAGTCAATAGCACCTTTATTATCACACATAATGGGAACGTCATCTAAATGGATGTCATAGTCTATAAGAGCTTGTTTCATCCATAGTGCTTGTTGACATACCTTTCCGGCGCTTACGTACTCGGCTTCGGTCGTGGAGATAGCAAGAGCCGTTTGTTTCTTGGAGAACCAAGAAGTTATGCAACAACCCATGATGGTACAAACGCCACTCGTACTTTTTCGATCCACATAATCTCCCGCATGATCAGAGTTGGCATAGACAACAGTTTCTACACCGGTCCCCTTGGGATAGAATAATCCCAAGTGTATAGTGCCTTTAATGTATCGGAAGATACGCTTAACCGCTTCAAGGTGAGAGGTTTTGGGATCCTCTTGGAAGCGAGCACAAAGGCAGACACTAAACATGATGTCGGGCCTACTTGCCAAGAGGTATAGTAAACTTCCTATCTGACCTCTATACTTAGTGCTATCCACTGACTCACCTGCTTCTTCTTTCGTGAGTTTTATTTCAGTGGACATGGGAGTTTTCATAGGCTTAGACTCTTCTAAACTAAACTTCTTAAGCATTTCTTTACTATACTTAGCTTGATTAAAGAGGATGCCATCTTCCATTTGTTTAATTTGTAGACCAAGGAAGAAATTTAATTCGCCCATCATGCTCATCTCAAACTCGTCATGCATGATCTTGGAGAAATCATCGCACATCTCTGGACAAGTTGATCCGAATATAATGTCGTCGACATATATTTGAACAATGATTAGATGTGAATCTCTTTTCTTTGTGAAGAGTGTGTTATCAACCTTTCCCATGGTGTATTCATGTTCAATCAAGAAAGCTTTCAGTCTATCATACCAAGCTTTAAAAGCTTGCTTAAGACCATAGAGTGCTTTCTTGAGTTTATAAACATGATTCGAATATTCGAAATCAATGAATCCCGGAGGTTGTGCAACATACACCTCCTCGTTGATATAACCATTAAGGAACGCACTCTTCACGTCCATTTGGTATAGTTTAAAGTCTAAGGCACAAGCATAGGCAAGGAGTATTCTAATTGATTCTAATCTAGCTACGGGTGCATAGGTTTCATCATAATCTATTCCCTCTTGTTGGTTATAGCCTTGTGCTACCAACCTTGCTTTATTCCTAACTACGACGCCATTTTCGTCGAGTTTATTCCAAAATACCCACTTAGTTCCTATGATTATTTAATTTTTAGGAGGAGGTACTAAATCCCAAACTTGGTTTGCGGTGAATTGATTAAGTTCTTCTTGCATAGCAACTATCCAACTTTCATCCTTAATTGCTTCACCTACATTCTTAGGTTCTACGGTTGATATGAAACAAAATAAATTACTTTTGTTTTATGCTTGTGACCTAAGGGTTCTTTGGTTTAGGTTACCTATGATATTTTCAATAGGATGGTTTTTGGATTCCTTAATGTTGACAATTTCGTCAACTTCAACTATTTCATCCTCAATGTCATCTTCTAAGGTTTTCTTGCCATTAACCTTAATGGCTTCGTCCTCATCTAAGTCATCATCCACCAATGGTGATATCTTAGTTTGTGGAGGATTTTCATCGAATGTCACGTTAAGTGATTCTTCGACTTTCATGGTTTCTCTATTTAGGACAACATAGGCTTTACTATTTTGGGAGTAACCTAGGAATACACCTTCGTAAGACTTTGGGTCAAACTTGGTGAGATAATCTTTAGTGTTTAGTATGAAGCACTTGCTTCCAAACACTCTAAAGTAATCAAGAGTAGGTTTTCTGCCTTTCATGATTTCATATGGGGTTTTTCCTAAGATAGGTCTAATTAGAATCCTATTAAGAATGTAAGTTGAGGTGTCCACCGCGTTACACCAAAACTTTTGCGGAATTGATTGTTCATTCAACATCGTTCTACTCATTTCTTGTAGAGTACGATTTTTCTGCTCAACTACCCCATTTGATTGAGGAGTGCGTGGAGCTGAGAAATTATGAGTAATACCATTAGCATCACAATATGCTCCGAATTGCACTTCATTATCAAATTCCCGACCATGATCCGTCCTAATAGAAACTATTGTACATCCTAGTTGATTTTGAACTTTCTTACTAAAGATTTCAAATTTCTCTAAAGCTTTTATCTTATTCTTAAGAAACCTAGTCCAAGTATACCTAGAATAGTCATCAACCATTACTAAGGTGTAGTGATTTCCTCCGTAGCTCCGTACGGCGGATGGACCGAATAAGTCCATGTGAAGAAGTTCTAGGCATCTAGAGGTTGAGACCATATTCTTAGCTTTGTGACTAGAATGAGCTTGTTTTCCAACTTTACAAGCGTCAGAAAAATGTTTGTCAAACTTAATCTTAGGTAAGTTTCTAACTAGTTCCTTAGATGCCAATGATTGTATTAAACGCATATTGGCATGACCTAGTCTCCTATGCCACAAAGTGGTATTATCATCTATGGTTGCTAGACAAATCTTATCTTGAGGCTTATTTCCTAACTTCATGACAAATAAGCCATTTTTCCTAACTCCTTTGCCTATGGTTTTTCCATTCTTAATAATCTCACTACCCTCTTCGGAGAATATAACTCTACACTTATTATCTACCATTTGACTAATGCTAAGTAAGTTAAATCCTAAATTATCTACATGCTCAACATTTCTAATAGTGAGAGAGTCTTGAGTAATCGTACCTTTACCTATAATGTTGCCCTTGAGTTTGCTACCGAAAGTGACATTACCTCCGTTGTATGCCTTGTATGATGAGAATAGGCTTCGGTTGCCCGTCATGTGGTTAGTACATCCACTATCCTTGACCCATTCGTCAGGCTCCAAGTCAATTCCCAAGCATATCTATTGCATAAGGCAAACATTCAAACATTTGGTCCCCAATATCTCATGGGTCCAAAGTGGTTAGCATTAAACATCACATGCATTACTTGCATGTGGTTAGGATGTTGGAATGGAGGTCAAATTTCCCATGGCAAGTAACTTTGTAGTTGACGGTCATTCCAAGTTACGGGATAGTTACTTGGAAAACTTTGTCTTCTAGAGTTACGTCTCGGTAGAGGAGTTCTTGACCGAGGTTTGGGAGTGTTTGTTTTTCAAGGTGGAGGAGTCTTAGACCTAGTGTTGGGTTTTACAAATCCATGTCTGGGGTTTGACATAGGTTTGTAAAATCTTTTGACTTCCTCTATACTAGTAATAGAGACCTTTGTACCATTTACAACTACGTGAGTTGGTTTAGGACCTGATTTGTTCTTAAAATTTGACTCAGTTCTGTCTCCAGTGCCAGACGGTACCATGGTTCCGTTAAGTTTAATGGTACCGTTGGTACCTTTAGTGGTGCCATCTGGGGATTTGACAGATTTCGTGGGTTTGACAGATTTTGTAACCACCCGTAATTTTCCGAATATATTTTTATTCGAGACCTTCCCCGTTTTTCATAAACGGATCCTTTCTGAACTTATTTGGTTTGAAAACGTGAATTTATCGCGCGAAACGTGAAAATTTGTACACAACGCGTACTGGCACAATCGACGATTTGTTTTGAATTTTTTTATTATTCGTGAGAAACGAGGCGTATGAATAGTCGTTTTATTGGAAAAATTATTCTAAACGCGAATATTAATTTATTCGGGCAACGAGAAATAAAGCTACGCGTATTTATAATCAAAATTAATGGAATAGCTATTTTAAAAATTATGGAATAACTTTCGGGTGCTCGGGAAATATTTACCACACGATTTATTGGTCTCGTTGGTGTTTTGTTAAAAATATGAAGAAATTGTCAGTTTTAGTCCCTGAGGGCGCGTTAGGGTTTGTGCTTAGTCCTACCCTCACACTATAAATACCCACTTATAAAATTTTAGGGTTACATGTTTCATTTTATTTGCTTCCAGCCGACATTATCACCACTCCCATCTCTCTCTCCTCTCTAATAAAATCCGGCGACAAAACCGGCCACCGGAGCTCCACCTCCGGTCACCACATCTCACCGCCACCACCAACATGCTCCTCTTAATCTCCTCATCATTTCCCTATGCTTCACGCGCCACCAACCCACCTCCATCTATTCTCTTTTTTCGGTAACTTATGGTTTTCCGGCAATATTTTCCGGCGACTCGAGCTTGTGCCGACACCACTGCTACGCGTCTCCGCCGCTTCCTCTCGCTCTCTTCTCGTCATGGTAAAATCGAGAAACCCGTCTTTATATATTTCTTTTTATTACCGATTTATGTTGCTATTATTTTCGTGGATTTAGTGGATTTAAAACAAGTTTTGTGACTTTAAAACAGGATGTACACATGGTTATAGTTGTTGTGTTCGTGTGGTAAGATTTGGATTCGGGTCGGGTTGACCCGGATTCATCTTGGTTTGAATTTTTGTAAACGTGCGTACTGAGGTTGAGAAATTGTGGATAGAGTCTTGATTTGATATTAAAACCCAAATAAGGAGTTGTTCAGTTCTGTGGTTACTGGTTTGTCTCGGCAATACTCTGGTACTGTTGTTGACTTGTGGTTGTCGATGGTTGATGTTGTTATTGTTATGTGGAATTAGAAATTTCGCTACTCTTGTAATTTTTGATTTCGACTCGGTTCAAACGCGGCCCAAGTAGTTTACGTGTATTTCATGGCTCGGTCTCGGCAATGGTCTTTGTGGTCAAGTCGTTATTATCATTGTTATGTTATTGTTGTCGTGGCTTAGCAGTATTCTTAATATTGTTTTGGCTCTTGGGTGAGTCAAAGTCTTGACTTTAAACATTTGCGTTAAAATTCGACTGTATGTGTCAAAACATGGCTTGAGTTGTATCATTAGTTTTACTAGGGGCGCGTTTGAGTTGCTTTAACTTGGGTCGAAGCCCATAAGATTATTGATAGTATGTTGGGTCTTGATCATGGGTTAGGCCCAATGAAACAAAAAATGATGTTAACTTGTAATAATATTACGGGTATTAATTATTTGACTAAGGTGTGTGACACTTGTGGCGACTGGTACGTTTCGGAGTGTATTGGAAAATGTAAATTGTGACTTTAATTTGAATACGGGAAAATGATTATTATACTTGGACGGTTGTGAATCGTTATCAGACTTACGATATTAGTTAGCGGACTTATTGAACATTTTGGGACTCGAGACGGTATAATATATTAAACTCGAAAAGACTTTAATATATTAAACACGAATCGGACACAAAATCTTCAATAAAACCAAAACTAATACTTACAAGAATAATAACGAAACATAAACTTATTAAATATTAAAATTTCATATTTAATTAACCCAAGTCTCGACGACTCAAAAAAAAAACTAATTTTATTAGTTAAACTCATTTTTATCATAAAACGATTATGTTTTATACAAGCCATTTGGGGGTAACGGGGTAAATATCGAAACGTACAAACCGAGTTATTTTACTTGAGGTGTTTGGTTGTCTTTAACTTCTAGATTTGTCATTTTTGGTTTGAGTTCTCGTCAGTATTCTCTCGAGTTTGTTGATGTCTCTTCTCTTTGGCGTGAGTTGTCTGTCGAGTCTATGTCTTCTTACCACACCACACGAAACGTTGAAACTAAGTTTTTGATAAGTTTTGAAAACTGAGTAATCCACGAAAACTACGACATATTGTCTTTTATAGACTTTATTATTTTGCGAGACATGTTTTGAGATAACCGTATACGTATTAGGTTGTGCCGATCTTAGACCGTTGTGTACTGTCGTGCTTGTACCTCCGTGTACCCTCGTGCCGTATATTTTGAGACCGTTGTGATATGCTCTATGCCAGTTGTGTCAGTTGTGATCTTGCATTGCTGTGGCTAAGGTGAGTTCATGACCCCTACTTTTACCGATTTTATAACTATTTTGGGGGAAAATACATGCTCGTTTTTTTTAAAACAAACTCAATGCTTTTGAATGTTTTCAATGCTGTGATCTACTAGTTTTGTGATTTTGGACAATATGTGCGGTTGATTACAATATGCGTTTGGTTACTATATGTGCGTTCGTTTTCAGTATGTGTGTTTGACTTCACTTTCCTCTGATATATGTTTATCATCAAAAACATTAATTCTTTGTAACAACTCTTAATTTAATTTCATGACAGTTCTTGTTTGATGAGTTGTGAAATTAAGTTAAATCCAAGTTGTTACATAGCTTAATGCTTTGGATGATGATATTATATTACTAGGAGGTGAACCCTTGTTGTGTGACTATATTGTGTGGACTCAATCTGTGTGATTATCTTTATGTGGATTCTTATTGTGTGGTTTGTATTGTGTGAATTCAATTTGTGTGATTGTTACTATGAGGTTGCACGAGGTTAGGATTGTATTGGTAGTACCATTTGGGAAGTAGCACCCGGTACTATTTGGGTTGACACTCACACCCCCGTGAAAGGGTGAATACTCTCCGCGCAAGTTTTGGGAAGTGGCACCCAGTATAACTTTTGGGAAGTGGCACCCAGTATAACTTTTGGGAAGTAGCACCCAGTGTACGTGAATCTTTTATGTGTGATTCAATCATGAGGTTTAGTTGTTGCAAGCTTGTGGTTTCATTAAGTGTGTACATGTTCATATCATGCTCGCTATTGTCCTACATTATATTATTCACAGCTTCGTGATTTATTTAACAAACTTATGAACTCACCAGCGTAAGCTGACCCTTTTAGCATGTATTTTCAGGTTTAAGGTTATAGCTTATCTCTGGAGGCGCTTTGCAAGGGGCATGGTCATAGACGACTCTGATGTTTATATTTGGGACCGTTTTAATCATTTTGGGCCTTACTTCCGCACTATTTTCAACTGATGTAAACTAAATGTTTTGATAATAAATTTTATTCTAAATGGTTAAGGTAAAATCGTTCTTTGTACCTTGTGTTGTGATACCAATTATGTTGCACCCAAGTGACATGTATGCTTCCGCTGGACCCGATTTTCGGGGTGTGACAGATTGGTATCAAAGCCTAGGTTATAGAGAACTGGGTTTATTTTCAAAAACCTGGACTATAACCACTTTCATAAAAACTTAACCCTATGACCGACACGTGCTTGCCTGCCAAGCCGATGCCTCGCGTACGATTTTATTTGAGGATTTAATTGATATGACGAGATAATTGATGATATATTAGATGAGATGTTCATGATATACTTGACGAGTTATTTGATGAGATGCTTGGTTATATATTTGTTGAGATGCGTGCCTGACTCTTAGATATTTTATATCCACTCGTTTTAACTGTTCATTATAAGCATTTCCATATGCTTATACTCGCACCGAACCTATCACTGAGTTACGCTATTTTCTTGCGTAATCTCACTACTGAATGTCGAGTTTGTATACTTGTCGTGGTTTTGGGAATGATTTTTGATGTAACAGACATACTACTAGTATAACTAGGCTGAGTATTTCAAAATTCATTGAACCTCGGGTGAATATAGACTGATCACCTATATTCAACCAGGGACAGTGGGACATAGCCTGATCACCTATGTCCGACTCAGAGGTGAATTTTGTAATACTGAGAGTAGTTATAATGGAATTATGTTCGGGTTGGTCATTGATTTTTGGAATCGTACAGTTTTGCGTGCGTACACCGACATTGGAATTTTACTTCCACACACACTACACACTGGCATCACAACATCGTATGAACCGTAATACTTCTGGCACCGCTATACGTCTCCATTATATGGAAATCCTGTTTGCCGCCGTCTGGCCGTATCTTGCATCGGGTCGAGTTAGATCCGATTGACACCATTTGAATTCGAGCTACTTAGTTGTAACTCCTGGAGAGCGTTATAAGCCGCCCGAGCTTACTAGAACGTTTAGATTCGATTTCGACCATGTTTGGTTTTGAATCTTGGCTACGTTTGGAATTGATTTTATCTACGCTTATGTTTGATTTTGGCTACTTTTGGTTTCGATTTTTGACTACGTTTAGATTCGATATCGACTGCGTTTGGATTGGTCTTGATTCTGATTTAATTCGAATTGTTCGATTTTATGATTTTGGACGTCATCCTGGATTTGGTTTTGTTATTCGGACTCGTTTTGTTGTGGCCTTGTTACAGTCGCCTCTACTCTAAGCCTTGTGCTCAATCGATGATGTTCATCTTTTCGATCGGGATTGTTTAATCGAAACTGTTCAATCAATGTTGTACCTTCCATTTTGAGTACCTTGTACATTACCGATTCAACCAATTGATTGCTTGTGGCAATCAACTTCTTTTCTCAGATTTGTACTTTGAATTCGCTAAACTCTCTATTTGGCAGAGATTCCACGCCTAACAGAAATCTTGAGACTCTAAGGAGTGACTGAAACCGCGATTCCTTGGGACAACCACCTAACCTTTTACTCGTCCCTCGGAAGTACAAGTGATCCTTGCTACTTCCTTACCGGATAATTTATTTATGTCATAAACGAAACCTTGGAGTAAATCCCGCGCCGCTACCTTCTGCTAATCAATGAAACGACAGTATTGGCAAACCTGCTCGTCCGTACTCATATGAAATCACTAATCGGTATAGAGTGTCGACTCTTACCATTCTCTGATCGGGATAGATGTTTCACATCAAATCCCTGGCAATCACTCCAAAGACCATGAGAACAGGTTGGGAATGAATACTGTGTATCATCTCCAGACTGATGGCCGAAATGAAGAAATCATTCAAGTGTTCTTGAATTCACGTGAGAACGTGACGATGAATCCTAGTGTGTATATACTCATTTCTTTTCAACCGTAACGAGTAACTTGAATAGAATCGCGAGGTCGCGATTCCGTTAAGGAGGTGAGACTGTAACCACCCGTAATTTTCCGAATATATTTTTATTCGAGACCTTCCCCGTTTTTCATAAACGGATCCTTTCTGAACTTATTTGGTTTGAAAA
The DNA here is from genome assembly GCA_021014915.2 of Artemisia tridentata subsp. tridentata. NCBI lineage: Eukaryota > Viridiplantae > Streptophyta > Magnoliopsida > Asterales > Asteraceae > Artemisia > Artemisia tridentata. Next base: position 241,284,507 of record CP139507.1, on the reverse strand, counting down.
TGTGAATTTATCGCGCGAAACGTGAAAATTTGTACACAACGCGTACTAGCACAATCGACGATTTGTTTTGAATTTTTTTTATTATTCGTGAGAAACGAGGCGTATGAATAGTCGTTTTATTGGAAAAATTATTCTAAACGCGAATATTAATTTATTCGGGCAACGAGAAATAAAGCTACGCGTATTTATAATCAAAATTAATGGAATAGCTATTTTAAAAATTATGGAATAACTTTCGGGTGCTCGGGAAATATTTACCACACGATTTATTGGTCTCGTTGGTGTTTTGTTAAAAATATGAAGAAATTGTCAGTTTTAGTCCCTGAGGGCGCGTTAGGGTTTGTGCTTAGTCCTACCCTCACACTATAAATACCCACTTATAAAATTTTAGGGTTACATGTTTCATTTTATTTGCTTCCAGCCGATATTATCACCACTCCCATCTCTCTCTCCTCTCTAATAAAATCCGGCGACAAAACCGGCCACCGGAGCTCCACCTCCGGTCGCCACATCTCACCGCCACCACCAACATGCTCCTCTTAATCTCCTCATCATTTCCCTATGCTTCACGCGCCACCAACCCACCTCCATCTATTCTCTTTTTTCGGTAACTTATGGTTTTCCGGCAATATTTTCCGGCGACTCGAGCTTGTGCCGACACCACTGCTACGCGTCTCCGCCGCTTCCTCTCGCTCTCTTCTCGTCATGGTAAAATCGAGAAACCCGTCTTTATATATTTCTTTTTATTACCGATTTATGTTGCTATTATTTTCGTGGATTTAGTGGATTTAAAACAAGTTTTGTGACTTAAAAACTGGATGTACACATGGTTATAGTTGTTGTGTTCGTGTGGTAAGATTTGGATTCGGGTCGGGTTGACCCGGATTCATCTTGGTTTGAATTTTTGTAAACGTGCGTACTGAGGTTGAGAAATTGTGGATAGAGTCTTGATTTGATATTAAAACCCAAATAAGGAGTTGTTCAGTTCTGTGGTTACTGGTTTGTCTCGGCAATACTCTGGTACTGTTGTTGACTTGTGGTTGTCAATGGTTGATGTTGTTATTGTTATGTGGAATTAGAAATTTCGCTACTCTTGTAATTTTTGATTTCGACTCGGTTCAAACGCGGCCCAAGTAGTTTACGTGTATTTCATGGCTCGGTCTCGGCAATGGTCTTTGTGGTCATGTCGTTATTATCATTGTTATGTTATTGTTGTCGTAGCTTAGCAGTATTCTTAATATTGTTTTGGTTCTTGGGTGAGTCAAAGTCTTGACTTTAAACATTTGCGTTAAAATTCGACTGTATGTGTCAAAACATGGCTTGAGTTGTATCATTAGTTTTACTAGGGGCGCGTTTGAGTTGCTTTAACTTGGGTCGAAGCCCATAAGATTATTGATAGTATGTTGGGTCTTGATCATGGGTTAGGCCCAATGAAACAAAAAATGATGTTAACTTGTAATAATATTACGGGTATTAATTATTTGACTAAGGTGTGTGACACTTGTGGCGACTGGTACGTTTCGGAGTGTATTGGAAAATGTAAATTGTGACTTTAATTTGAATACGGGAAAATGATTGTTATACTTGGACGGTTGTGAATCGTTATCAGACTTACGATATTAGTTAGCGGACTTATTGAACATTTTGGGACTCGAGACGGTATAATATATTAAACTCGAAAAGACTTTAATATATTAAACACGAATCAGACACAAAATCTTCAATAAAACCAAAACTAATACTTACAAGAATAATAACGAAACATAAACTTATTAAATATTAAAATTTCATATTTAATTAACCCAAGTCTCGACGACTCAAAAAAAAAAACTAATTTTATTAGTTAAACTCATTTTTATCATAAAACGATTATGTTTTATACAAGCAATTTGGGGGTAACAGGGTAAATATCGAAACGTACAAACCGAGTTATTTTACTTGAGGTGTTTGGTTGTCTTTAACTTCTAGATTTGTCATTTTTGGTTTGAGTTCTCGTCAGTATTCTCTCGAGTTTGTTGATGTCTCTTCTCTTTGGCGTGAGTTGTCTGTCGAGTCTATGTCTTCTTACCACACCACACGAAACGTTGAAACTAAGTTTTTGATAAGTTTTGAAAACTGAGTAATCCACGAAAACTACGACATATTGTCTTTTATAGACTTTATTATTTTGCGAGACATGTTTTGAGATAACCGTATACGTATTAGGTTGTGCCAATTTTAGACCGTTGTGTACTGTCGTGCTTGTACCTCCGTGTACCCTCGTGCCGTATATTTTGAGACCGTTGTGATATGCTCTATGCCAGTTGTGTCAGTTGTGATCTTGCATTGCTCTGGCTAAGGTGAGTTCATGACCCCTACTTTTACCGATTTTATAACTATTTTGGGGGAAAATACATGCTCGTTTTTTTTAAACCAAACTCAATGCTTTTGAATGTTTTCAATGCTGTGATCTACTAGTTTTGTGATTTTGGACAATATGTGCGGTTGATTACAATATGCGTTTGGTTACTATATGTGCGTTCGTTTTCAGTATGTGTGTTTGACTTCACTTTCCTCTGATATATGTTTATCATCAAAAACATTAATTCTTTGTAACAACTCTTAATTTAATTTCATGACAGTTCTTGTTTGATGAGTTTTGAAATTAAGTTAAATCCAAGTTGTTACATAGCTTAATGCTTTGGATGATGATATTATATTACTAGGAGGTGAACCCTTGTTGTGTGACTATTGTGTGGACTCAATCTGTGTGATTATCTTTATGTGGATTCTTATTGTGTGGTTTGTATTGTGTGAATTCAATTTGTGTGATTGTTACTATGAGGTTGCACGAGGTTAGGATTGTATTGGTAGTACCATTTGGGAAGTAGCACCCAGTACTATTTAGGTTGACACTCACACCCCCGTGAAAGGGTGAATACTCTCCGCGCAAGTTTTGGGAAGTGGCACCAATATAACTTTTGGGAAGTGGCACCCAGTATAACTTTTGGGAAGTAGCACCCAGTGTACGTGAATCTTTTATGTGTGATTCAATCATGAGGTTTAGTGGTTGCAAGCTTGTGGTTTCATTAAGTGTGTACATGTTCATATCATGCTCGCTATTGTCCTACATTATATTATTCACAGCTTCGTGATTTATTTAACAAACTTATGAACTCACCAGCGTAAGCTGACCCTTTTAGCATGTATTTTCAGGTTTAAGGTTATAGCTTATCTCTGGAGGCGCTTTGCAAGGGGCATGGTCATAGACGACTCTGATGTTTATATTTGGGACCGTTTTAATCATTTTGGGCCTTACTTCCGCACTATTTTCAACTGATGTAAACTAAATGTTTTGATAATAAATTTTATTCTAAATGGTTAAGGTAAAATCGTTCTTTGTACCTTGTGTTGTGATACCAACTATGTTGCACCCAAGTGACATGTATGCTTCCGCTGGACCCGATTTTCGGGGTGTGACAGATTTCACTTGATTTGTTTTATTTGTCGAAGCATTTTCTGTTTCCTTTTTAAACCTAATGATCCTAATTGCATTTTCCTTGAGCTTTTCATTTTCTACTCGAAGATTTATACATGACTCACAATCTATGTCTACTTCTTTATTTCTTTCAAGTCTTTTGACTAGTTCCTTTAGTTCTAAAATTTCTACTTCAAGTTCATGCAATTTTGATTTCAGTGATTTGTTTCTACTTAACATTTTTGAAACAATTTTACATAGATTATTATGTTCGTCATTTAGTATGTTATCATCTATTGACGAGTTGTCATCTATAAAATCAGGGTAGTCGTAACGTACCTCATTAGAAGCATGAGCCATTAGACATGTTTCGTCCTTGGGCTTCTTTTCTTCATCGTCACCGCTATCACTCCAGGAGCCTCCTATGAGAGCTCGTTGGTTGTTGAATTTCGGTGGTTTGGGACACTCTCCTATGAGGTGATTAGGATCTCCCCATCTAAAGCATTTCCTATCACTTGTCCCTTTCTTTTCAACATGGTTCTTTTGTGATGTCTTCTTCTCATCACGAGGTTGCCTAACGAACCTACCTCTTCTCCTAAAAAACTTTTTAAAGTCCCTAACCGCTAATGCATATTCCTCATCTTCACTATCGAAACTCGAACATTCCTCATCACTGGACTCCTTCTTGGCTTTCAATGCTAGAGATCTAACTCTTTCGCTTTTGCCTTTGACTATATCGGAGTCTTTCTTAATTATCATCTCATGAACTTTCAAGTTTCCTATGAGTTCATCGAGTGACAACGTCACCAAGTCCTTTGACTCTTCTATGGCGGTAACCTTTGCTCTCCATTTAGGATGTAGAGCCCTAAAAAACTTCCTAACAGAATTCTTGCTAGAGTAACTTTCATCAAGAGCTTTAAGACTAGTAATAATAGTATTGAATCTTGCAAAAGCATTATCTATTGACTCATCTTTCATAATGGAAAATTGTTCATACTGTTGAACAAGAAGACCTATCTTGTTCTCTTTAACTAGGTTATTACCTTGGTGAGTGACTAACAAAGGTTTCCAAATATCTTTTTCCGTATTACACATAAAAATTCTTTCAAATTCCTTTTTAGGCAAAGCATTATAAATCATCATTTTAGCCTCATTGTTTTTGGCTAATTTCCTTTTAAGTTCATCACTTTGTTTATCATAAGAAACTATTTCATCCTTTTTAGTTTCCGGATTCATTTGAATAGGTTGAAAATCACCCTCAGTAATAACATGCCAAAGATCAATGTCTTTTGATTTCACATACGTTTCGAATCTTGTTTTCCAATAAATAAAACAATCGGTTTCGAAAAGTGGTGGTCTTTGCATAGATTGCCCTTCTAGATATTTGTCTGAATCCATTGATTGATTCAAGTTTTAAAATACAATATACTTTAAAATCTTGACTGACGTGGCTCCTGATACCAATTGTGGGAAACTATAAGGGGGGTTGAATAGTTTACCGGTTTTTATGTTCTTTTAAAAATCTTGTTTTAAAAGTTAGCTATTGGAAACTTTGATTCGAATCTTTATGTGTAATCAATCAACACCAATATGAACTACACACTATACTAACTAATGCTAAATAATAAAAGTAAAGAATAGAGTTGGAAAGATCAAACCGAGACACAGGATTTATAGTGGTTCGGCTACGAAGCTCTTCTTCGCCCTACTCCACTCCCCGAGTACCACACTCGAGAGTTTCAAGCACTATGTCAACAACCTCCCTTCAGGCGGAGAAAACCGTACACGTCGCTTATCCTATTACCGACACTAAGCTAAATGTCGAGTGCTAATCTTAGCTAGCACCAATCTACCAAGGTCCACGTGACCAAACACTCAAGCCCAATGGCTTCAAGAGATCACCAAGATCTCAAAACGATCACAATGATCAACACACACTCAACTAACTCTATCCTATCGACCCTTGATCTTCTTGATCAATCACACAAGCCCAATGGCTTCAAGAGATGTTCACTATCTCTTATAAGATCACACTTGATCTTCACTCTCACTTACCAAAGATAAATAAACTTGAAGTATGCTATGATACAACAAGGTTGTAACAAATGTTACACAAACCTAACAACTATAACTCTTGTATCTTCTTGAATACCTTGAGTTCTTCTCTTACAAATGAAGAGGAATGATAACACCTTGTATCAACTTGGATACTTGTGTTCTTCTCTTGCTAATGAAGAGGAATGAAGAGGATGTCTTGGTGGATGATTGGATCACTCTTAAAACAAAAGAAAACTAATCTAAATGATCAAAAAGAAAGAAAGGTGTGAGAGGTTTAAACTCAGAAGTTTTTCTGTGTGAAAGGGTGCCTAAAAACTGTGAATAGGGTTGGTTTTTATAGGCAAGAAAAATCTGAACGTTACAGAAAATTTTGTACGGACGGCTCCACTAAATGCACCACAGCTCCACTAAATTTAGTGGAACCGTGGAGCCGTCCCAGACAAGGACGCTCCAAATTTTGTCTTTTCTGGTGAAAACTTATTTGGGGAAGTTTGGAGCTGATTTTGTGGGGGATAATAGCTGTTATGTTTTTTAAACTTATTTTTCCATTAAAACATTTCTTAATTATTCAAAAATAATTTGTAAGGTATATTTTTGAAAAAAAATGTTTTGTCACATTAGAATGTGAGTTCTCAAAACCAAAACTTACTTCTTTGATCATTTGTCAAGTTTGTAAATTTGTTCAAGAGTGATTTGCGTAGAAACGGGATCTTCCAATTAAAAACTTGTTTACGTTAATTTTAACGTAACGTGATTTCACATTTTTTCATCCTAAAAACGTGAAGTAATCAAAAGATATAAATAACGTTTTTAGAACATTATTTGCATCAACAAGCTGGACATGATTGCCTGTTTGAATCTCAAATGAGGGACCGTCGAAAACTTGATTCAATGTCTCAACTCCTGGTGTTTGCTCGCGAAGGAATTGATGAGAAAGAATATCATGTGGACCAGATGGAGAATGATGAAGACTCCGAAGATGTTTAAGATGTGTTTGTGGTTTTCTTTTATGTTTTGAAGTTATCATATGTTTAGTTTATGAACTTTGTTATGGAAATTTGTTGTAAATACTATGACGCTATCTAATTGAAGTAACTGATCAATGATCAGTCTTTTTAGTGGTATTAATTGTTTTTTTTTTTTTTTTTTTTTTTTTTTTTTTTTATTTGAATGCATTGAAATAGCATATTGGTGTTTAAACATACATTAGGCTAGGTGTAGTATATTAGACTTGATTAGTTTGTTAGTTTTCAGAGTGCTTATTTAGTTGCTAAAAAGTTTTAGCAGTACTAAGTTTACATGAGCATTACTCAAGTGAAAGTTAGTACTGGTCCATTAAAATTGAACAGTACTAATAGCAGTATTCTCAACTTTATGTAAATTTCATCCGATTTAAACTTATATGTCTAAAAGGTATTAATTGTTTTTTTTTTATTTGAATGCATTGAAATAACATATTGTTATTTAAACATACATTAGGGTAGGTGTAGTATATTAGACTTGATTAGTTTGTTAGCTTTTAGAGTGCTTATTTAGTTGTTAAAAAGCTTTAGCAGTACTAAGTTTACATAAGCAGTACTAACTTGAAAATTAGTACTGCTCCTTTAAACTTAGTACTGCTACCTTTTTTTAGCAACTGAATAAGCACTATAACTGCTCTTTAAGTTGCAGCTGTTTAAATTCTCAAATCTTATACGCTATTAGTGATATAAATGGTCAAATTGTAAGTTAAATCTAATAATCTTTATACGTTCAATACGTGTGTTTTTTAATCATGTGTAAACTTAGTATGTGTATATTGCATATTTTTGAGTTGTAATTATCGTAAAAATACTCATAAATGTTGTATTGATATATTTGGTGGGAAAAATAATTACCAAGATTAAAACACCAAAATAATCATTAAAAATATATCATAGTAATTGGATAAAAATCATGAATTATAAATCATATAGACCCTAACAAATCTTCTTAATAAAATAGTACTTGTCATAAAATACTAATTGTCACAAATAAAAACACATTTTTTGGAAAATCTTGGCATGCTTGATCAAGATTCATCATCACTATTCTCATCATCAGTGGTTTCATAATCAGTTGATCCATCATTAATAAAACTGGCTAAATCATCGTCATCAGGTACCGATCTCACACTATACGCATTGGAATTGACTTCCCAAGCTTCTTCATCTATTTAGTTTTTCCCACCATGTTTACCATGCACTTTACCATCAGTATCAACCATATCATTCCACATGTCGTCGTCACTCATGTTATGCTTGCGTAAAATCTCTCTATCATATTCCTCATCAGAGACACTATATTTGTAATCATCTACGTAAATCCAAAAATAAAATATGTAAGTATAAAGTTCCGGCATTTAAAACACTTTACAACTACAAATGTTTATAGAATTATTTTAGAACAAACAACCTATTGGAAAGTCTTCAATGATTTCTTCATCAAGGATATTATATTTGGGCTTATATTCATCTAAAGCATAAAACGGTTCTTCCAAATCATTGATGTTTGTCCAAACGCCATCATCATTGTTGCTCATGATGTTATCAAATTCATCATCTGTATCTTCGCCTAAGAGCATATATTTGCTATGTAATGTGTTTTTTGACTTATGTGATGTTTTAGAACGTTTTATCACAACGTGTTCTTCATCATCAGACTTATACAATTCCAAATTCATAATATAAAACCATAGTGTAAGTTATAATGTATACATGATCAAAGATAATTTATGATATTGTAATGTAAATTCATACAATTATTTCTTCTGTTTGATTGTGCTTAGTATTTTTTTTTAACTGTGTCAAATTTTGGTGCTTGTTCATCGTCTGATGAAATAATAACAAAATCATTAGTGTTGACACTTTTGTTGTTCTTGAACAACCTACGTCGTTTGCGTGACTTTGAAACAGGCTGTAAACGTCAAACAATAAGTAAGACATATGTCTTTGGTGACATGTTTAAATCAATGTTGAATCAGTAATTTTACCTCGTCATCATCCGATAAAACAATAATTGGTATGTCATTTTTGTTCACATCTGGAGAAAAAGGTTGAGTATGAGTTTTTGAAATTTCGCTATTCTGCATATTTTCGACATTCAAAAGTATCAAGTTAATATAACATGAACCTAGATTAATACAATTATAACAAATTAGTCTTAATTAAAACACATGTCATACCTCTGTATTTGTTGATTTAGGTGTCAACATCATTCGTGTTTGTTGATTCGCTGAATATTATGTTTTGGCTTAATGTTTTACATTCAATATACCTTTATTTATAGACTGCATTGTCGAATATATTTTTGGAACAGATATGTTTTGATACTAAATATAAAATATAAATATATATTATATGTACATGTTTATCTTCAATTACAAATTAATTATGCATAATTTGGGTATTGATATATTATACGTTTATTCCTTATATTTTTCCGAATTTTATGCATTGATGTTTTGTGAAGCAACCATTATATCATAATTTGATATGTCATATATACTTTATATATTGATATATATCATACTTTAATTTTGTATACCAAAATAAATATTATTCGTAATTATCTGCATTGATAATAAGGTGATTTATATGAATGTTTGCGAGGAGAGTTAGTTGTGATTGCATTTGCATGCATGCATGGGGTTATAGATTGGAGAGCACATTCACTCAATAGTATGTGAGCAACTCTTTTGTTTGAAGTAGTTACTATGTAATATGGCATATCAGTTACATATTTTATGTAAGAACATATGAGTATTTTGGTTTGTATTTGATTAATACTCTTATGGTCCATATCAGCTGTATTTCTTTTATTTTTTATTTTATAATTTAAAACATACGCATGATACTAAACCATACATAAGCATTGCATTCATAATAGTTGTAAAATGTTACAACAGAGTTATTTAAGGGCATTTAAGCCATATTTAAGCCATACATAATAAACCATGATGCTACACCATACATACTAAACCATCTATTTTTTTCCGTTCCTTTTTTGACTGGCACTTGCATCTGTACGAATTTGGGAAAAAATTGCTTGATACAAAATAAATCACATGTTTCCTTATTTGCCATGCCTAGCACCTTAATCCTATCAGCAAAAGCTTGCTTTGCAGTATGGTTGGGGGTTGGATTCATGCTACCATAAACCATCTTTGAACTTGAACCATTTTTTTGTTGATACATTTGCATCTCAGCATATCCTGAATCACTGCTTGAAACTTCATATTGCTGTGGAAAATACGTAGACCGTGGCATTGGGTAGGATGCTTCAGAAGAATCCCTACTTAGGGGTTATGATTTCTGCAAAAAAAAAAAAAAAAAAAAAAAAAAAAAAAAAAAAAAAAAAAAAAAAAAAAAAAAAAAAGTCGTACATTAAAGATATGGGAAATGAGGTTGTGCAGTTAAAGACAATACCTGGTTTCTTGTTTTTGCTCATTTTTTCCGGTTGTAAGTTTTGTTTCAAATGTAAGATGAAAATGAGATTTTGTTTATGCCTTTATATAAATAATATGTGAAGGGTTGGTTGGTGCAAGAGTCAAAAAGCAGTCAATGTGCAGTGCTAGATGATGAAAAAAATAGTGTACTGAATGAGACTAATAAGGTAGTCATAAGGCAGTGCTAGAGTCATAAGGCAGTCGTGACCTAATACCAACAAAACCATAACTGCATTATTAGTACATATCACCAAAGTATCCCTCTATTTTTTTTCATTATTAAACCATGCATGCAAAGTACTTTATTGATATTTGTTTAACTTTGGATCTGATTAAGCACAAACCTTGAATCATACATAAAGCAAAATTCTCACAAAGCTTTTCTCAAAAATATTTTTTATATAAAAATGTATGTGAAATATTGAATTTGATTATATTGATAAATGTCGAACCATATTGCAGTGACAAATCTGACTGAGAATAATAAGGAATTTTGTTAATTATGTGTTTGTATTCTATCTATTTGTGTATTTTGGATATTCATATAAATCAGTAATACCAAACAAAACATTTTCAATAAAATTTTAAAATCCAAATACATCTATAAAACTAATACATTATATTCAATAAACTATGATGAATATGTCAAATGTAATTCATCATAAGAATAACATTCTAAATCCGCATCATCATCATCTCCTTGTGTTTCTTCAGTATTAAACTCTTGAATAGTTTTTTTTTTTATTTACGGAATGATGCTACCTCTCTAATGTGTTTTTTAGCAGCAATCCTTCGTATTCTATTTTTTTTCATCTCTATCTCCTTTTTCCTTCCATGCTATTTTCTTTTTGATTGCCTTTTGAGCACACCACCAATCATAAAAACATTGTATTTTATCTATTACATTTTTTTTCATACAATTGGTCATTATCTAAATGGTTATAAACATGAAATATTAATTCAACTGATTAATAACACTGTAAATCATGCTTTTATTTTAAAATTCACAACTTATAATTAACCATTACCATACCTTTCCTTGCATTATTTTTTTTTGTGTCATTTACTTGAACACACATTTTCCTGTCATTCAAATGAATTTGTTAATATATTTTGGTAGTTTTGAATCATAATTACATTTAAAAAAATATTATTACTTAGCTTACTTTGATGATTCGGCAATTACAAACTCTTCATCTTATTCACATATTGGACGTTTGTAATTAGCAGACATTTTTCAAGAAGTTGTAAAACTGCAAAACAGTATACCAAGAGAAAAAATAGTTGAAAATTTGTGTTGGAAGTAAGAATGGAATTGGTTGGTGAGGGTTTTAAAGTAACAATGCGGAAGTTAAAGAGTTTTCCATTTTAAAATTTTACAAATTGTTTCATATATCTTCTAATCGTTTGAATAGGTTGTATGACACTTAAATTCATATAAACACAAATTCCGTTGTTGAATATCTTTTGTAAGTTTAAAGGATTTTGGATATCTTTATTTTTTTTAAAATCAAAACAGAAAACTACTAAATTATGCAATTGCTATTTAAAAACAAAACTTATCTATGTAAATATAAAGTCTATGAGGGAAACATGAATAACATAAGTCATTAACATATACGCTGTGAATAAAAATAGGAAAGAATGAAAAACATGCACTATTATTTAAAAATAAATAAATACAAAAAAATAAAAATAAGCATTCTTATAAAGTTGCATTATAACTTGAGTAGCTACATATATAATAACATTTAACCGTCCAAGATATAATAGAACTCCATACTAAGCTAAACCCAACACATACCTCTTATGCACATAACGTTTTATAAATTAGCTTCAATTTTACTGTTTCATCTATGTGGGACATCATGTATTTATTTACATCAAGCTTATAAACCCAATAGAAATTTCATAATAACACCACATATCATATTTCTTTTTGATTTTCTAACAAAAGCAGTTCAATAAATGAGTGCCCACTTAAAAAGCTGAGATAAGCAAATTTTTATGAGTGGGCTTTTTCTAAAACTTTTTAACTAGGCCGAAAATAAGCCAAACAAAACCAGCAGTACTAACTTTCAAGTTAGTACTGCTCCTTTAAACTTAGTACTACTAAAGGTTTTTAGCAACAATGAGGTTCAATCAGTACTAACTTTTACATTAGTACTGCTAAAGTTTTTTAACAACTGAATAAGCACTCTAAAAGCTATATATGTGGGATATCATGTATTTATTTAGACCAAGCTTATAAACCCAAAAGAATTTTCATAATAATACCACATATCATATTCCTTTTTGATTGTCTAACAAAAGCAGTTCAATAAAACTAAGGCAAATAAATGAATGGCCACTTAAAATACTAAGTAAATTTTTATGAAGGTACTTTTTCTAAATCTTGAAAGTTAGTACTGCTGGAACATCATTGTTGATAGAACCTTTAACAGTACTAAGTTTAAAGGAGCAGTACTAACTTGAAAGTTAGTACTGTCCATGTAAACTTAGTACGCACTTTTTATGAAGGCACTTTTTCTAAAACTTGAAAGTTAGTACTGTTGGAACATCATTGTTGATAAAACCTATAGCAGTATTAAGTTTATAGGAACAGTACTAACTTGAAAGTTAGTACTGCCCATGTAAACTAAGTAAGCCCTATAAAAGCTAACAAACTAATCAATTCTAATATACTACACCTAAAAACCACTAAGAATCCTCATTAAGTCAAAATGATATAAAACTAAACAAACATTATATGTAATTTGTAATATAAAAAGCCGAATAAAAATCCATTCATAAAATAACTGCTAAAAGAAAAACAATTGTTCAATGTAAATTAAATGTGGAAGGATAAAACTAAGTGCATTCTGTTTCATATCACACATGTTTTTCAATGATGCTTGTACTCATTTTTTTATTCTGATGTGTATCCTCCTCTTCATCCTGTGTTCCATAATTTGGTTGCTCAACCATTTTACGGCTTCTTTTTTGTCACATCCATGGGGTTCGACCATGGTAGGGACACCGTTGTTAACATCTCCTTCTTGTGTTTTATTAAAACATGGTTAATAATATAAAATTTTCATTTTAAACATGTAACGGAGTTAAATGGATTTAAGAATATGAGTAAACATCTATTTATTAAGGTAGTGAATAATACCTCATTTATATCGGTCGACAATGTTGTAGTGTCATCCAAGGTACCACATCTGGTTTGATTTAAATTGTTTTCCTGTGGTGATTTCAAAAAAGGGTGAAAACTAAGTTCCATTTTTATGCATGTTTTCATGTTGAATGAATTTAACTATTTAATATTATACTACTTCATCGATACCATATGATGTGTTTGTAAAGCCACCTTCAACAGGCTACAATGTTTAATACAAAAAGCAGTAATACAAAAATGTTTTCAAATAAAGATATTGCGTTATTGTCTTTAAAATACGCATATAATACCTCATTCATATCTGTAGATAATTTTCCATTGGCATCCTCATCTTTATATAACTCATTTTCAGCATCGTCTGAAACATTTTCATCATCTTCAAAATCATCTTCGTCATCTTGTAAGTAATCTTCGGCTTCCTGTTTTATTTGACAACGAAAAGTTCAATTTGTAACAACTTGGGGTATATGGATTAACAAATAATACAATAATGTAGTTTTAAAACCTCTTCCTCTAGGAAGCCGTTCTTAAAGTAGTTGATTGTATCAACATCTTCAGTAACTTTTTCACCTCGATATATGTGGCTGTTATTGTTGTGGTTAAATTCAAAATACAGAATTTTAAAAAGATATTGTTTTCCAATGATTTGATCAAGCTCATCTAGAAAATATTGATCAGTATCCATGCCATGTTGTTGCATGATTTCAAACGCGGTCAAATTAGTCATCTTATGCACATTGTTGTCAAAAAGCACAATCTGTGCGCTACCAGTTTCATCGACTATACGAACAATGATTTTGAACCTACACATGAAACATAAAGAATATTCAGTTTTGTATTTTTATATTCGGTACAGAGGATTTAGTTTTTAATTTTGCCCGGGACCAGTTTATTATTATTTCTTTTTCTTCTTTTGTGTTAAGCTTATTATTATTTTTATTAATAAATTATTCGCTTATTAGAAGTGTGAGTTTCATACCTTGATGCAACTGCGTATGTTTCTCCATGTTTCTTACAGTACCATAATTGTTTCTTGTTTCTTGAAAAATTGTTTCCTTTTAACGTAATTGCAGAAACTATATTGTTGCAGGCCTTGCAAGCTGTATAAGCCCATCCATTTTCATATTGTATGTTGTGCACAGTTGCATAAACAACACAATGTGTTTTTTGCATTTTCATTAAATTGATTAGTTATCATTTTTATGCAGTATTAATACAAAGTTGAATGCAACAATTTCATGTCTCAAATCTTCATAAATCAATGATTTCTTACCGGTTCAATGCTTCGAATCATACCAACCATTTTCTTTAAGCAACCATGCATAAACTCTGCAGGTGTAACAGTACGTGCACCCTGAGAATAGGTTTCAATACAGAACTGACTCGCATCATAACCATCCTGTGTCTCATACCTGCAACATGTGAACATTTTAGACATTTAGTATTTCACATGTACATTTAAAATCAAATAAACATGTATTAAAAATATTACCGCTCTCGGAAAGACAGTAGCTGGGGTATTCTTCTATTAATATAGATCTTTGATCCGAATAGAGCATTGTGTATTACAGGCTTGTCTGTATTTAATAATGATGTTAAATTAACAATTGTATCAACTATATATAACATAATTTAATGTATACTATGCACAATAAATATATTTTAAACTTACTGTCCTAGTATTTAACTTTTGCTAACATCAAAAGAATGTCTAAATGCCCAACTTCTTCAAGTTTCTCATCATATGCACTCCACATTTGCGCCCAATTATCCCAGAAAGTACAATCAATTCTATAAGATCTGTATATTGCCATTTTAAAATATAATTACATGAATCTTGTATTTTATATTTATTATTAAAAACTGTATATATATATGTTCTCACTCAACATCTTCTATAACAACTGTCCTACAAATTTTAGGACCACTAGCGCTATTGACAGTTACAATGTTTCCAATAGCAACAACTGTTCCAATCACGTCTGCAACAAATTTATACAAATGTCACTGTTAATAAAATCTTAAACTCAAAAAGTTTTCTAATGAAGGAAAACATAAAATACATACCGACACAATCATGTTCATGATACTCATTGTTGTTGTCTAAGATACGTGTGAATGGTTCATTTATAAATCCAACAAAATTATCATCAATTTGATCTGTTCTAGTCACTTCTGTTCTTTTGTAAAAGGAAATTTTCCACCTATTGAGAAGCAACGACAATCTTCCACTGTTTTCCGCCACACCGAAATCAGAGATGATATAACACTTACCCTCTTGAAGAAGGGGTTCAAACTTAAACATCAATTCCTTTTTTATGTAAATCTGAATTTGGTCGCCCTGTTTATACAATTTTTCCAAATATACTTTATTAAAAAAACCAAAAAAATACATGTTATTCGTTATAAATGTAAAATCACCTCTTTATCTTGGAAGACATAATCCAAACTATATGGATCGTGTTCTTCATTTAACTTGTGGGAATGCCATAGAGAAATACATCTTGCTTTTATTGTCATACTATCAACCATTGGACTAATACGACTAACGACAGTTATTATTCGTTCCTTGATCTTAGTTGCTTTTATATTAAAGCATACATAATATAGTTATATAATGATTTAATACAATAATGTCATGCAAAACTCTTGATATCTAAATACCTGGTGAAACACGTTGAGAGCTAAAATTGTGCATTCTATTGTTTTGCTGATAATGTGATTTAGGCACTACAAAATATTATAATATAAATTTAATATGTAACACATAATTATAATGTACAATGTGTTCTTTATTAATATAAACCTGATGTGGTGTTTCCAAAACTGGTAGAATGTAATCTACTGTTCCTTGTTTGTTGTGGCTTAACTCCTGCAATTTAATGCGTATAAACTTGTGTTGTAATTCATTTTTAAATATATATACATTCCTTTATGTATAATCAAAATACCTATTGATGGGTTTTTAAAACTGTAAGAATGATTTTGGAACCTCAAATGTTTATGCACCTTCATACCTATAAATTTTTTAACATATTCTTGTTATGTTATGGAACATATGTTAATTTAAATTTTTTAATAAACATTGTATATTAAATTTATAACAATTAAACCACCTGATGAAAAATCCTCAGAATTTGTTTCAGAGTTTTCATGATCTAAATGGCAGTCAAAAGAGTATGTCTGATATCCAAAACTTTGCTTTGAGGATGTCTTTTCTTGTGTTATCTTCGGCAATACATTCACTATTCACAAACAGTAAAGATTTCATTATAATGCTCATATATTATTAATATTATGTAACCATGCAAAATTATTTAATTGTGTAACTGTAATACCTCTTGTTGGAGCTCTCAAATCTTTTTGACGACTTCTGATATAGGACATCTTTTCAGATTCTAACCTCTGCTGCCCTCCTAAGTTCAACATATGAGATCTAGAGTTCCTTCTAGGAGTATCACTTTCAAACATGCATGCATCTATTACATGAGATAAATAAATACATTAAATTATCTCCTGAATTTTTATAACTGAGTATGTTAAAGGGTTAATACATCCGGAGGTTACTAAAGTTTCCCAAAAATTTGAAAAAAGTTAAAAAAGTTTTTTTTGGTTGAATCGGGTTACTATAGTTTCCCAGTTCGTCTTTCCCCTTCTAGCCTGCCTATTTTCACTAGTTTCCCAGTTCTTTTACTGAATTTTTGGGAAACTATAGTAACTTAATTCAAATTTTTGGGAAACTATAGTAACTTAATTCATCTTTGGGAAACTATAATAACTTAGTTCAAATTTTTGGGAAACTATAGTAACCTGGTTCAACAAAAAAAAAACTTTAGTAACTTTTTTCAAATTTTTGGGAAACTTTAGTAACCTCCGGATGTGTTAACCCGTATGTTAAAATATAAAAAACAAACAACAAACAAACAAACCTGCAACACTTGTTTCTTCATGATGTTTTACCAAATTACTTGTAAACTGGATTTCTAGATTGGAAGCATGTTTACCATACATCTTATGAGTATGTCCCAATGCAAGTTTATTGCATCCTGACAATCATTCACTATATTATTACTATAACTCTTTATACTAATAGTTATAAAAATATTAAAAACTATATTTGTTTATAACATAACTACCTTTCGGAGGGTTTTCTAAATTGAGAATATGAGTTTTAGATCTTCTTCCAGGTGTGTCACTCTCAAACATACATGCATCTATTAAATAGTGTTTATTTTTACGTGATTTTAAGAATACAAAGTAATTAATAAATTGTGTTAACTGATAAAATACCTTGTAGACTTTTATTCTCCTGATTATCACTTAGTGCTTCATTCAACGCTGTAAATTAAAGACGATGTAATTGTTAATCTAATAAATAAATATGAATCATGCTTATTAAAAAATATGAGTTATCTAATGAATTTTAATATGCATTCTATTAACCAACATACAACAACATATATAAATGTTAGCATTGATTAAAGTGATGGTCATTTCGTATTTAACAACTTTGTAATGTGTCGTGTATGTTGTATGGAATAGACGACAGGTCAAGGGCTTCATGGACTAAATCTAATAAGTTACTAGTTAAGTTCTAAAAGTCCAATGTATAGTCCATGGTACACGGCCCATTGAAAAGCCCACTAGGGCGTCACCTTGTGTCTACATATAGCACACTCCCACCTCATTTGTAAGTGTGCTTTTAAGGTGTAAAAGGTGGGAGTGTGTGCGTGTCTTGTGTATTGTTCTCTCTTCACTCTAATCTAATATACATACATTCGGTCTACACTCACTCTTCATATCTCTTGAGTACCATTCGGTCTACACACACTCTCCATATCTCTCTAGTACCATTCGATGTACATAGTTTTTGTGTGATAAAGTAATGACCTTGTGCTTTAACAAGTGGTATCATATAGCCAAACAACGATTTAGGAAGTTTCTTGTGTTTGTTTTTTTTTTATTTATCAAAGTTGCATGAAGTAATGACTTTGTGCTTTAAATTAAAGGTTGTTACTTTTCATAGTTCTTACGTTTTGGTAGTGAGTTTTGGTTGTTTTCTTCGATTCTTATCTTCAAAATTTTTTTTTGTCTCGTTAAAAAGGCTAGCTTTGTATCGAAATATAGTTTAAAGTGAAAAAAGGCGATAAAGTTTAGTACTTTATAGTTATTTACGGGTTTTTGAAGTTATTTGATCGAGAAACAAAGCTTGGAATCTTGAGTTTAGGACTTTTTTGGATCTACATAGCACTTTTGCCAAAATTCCTTGTATAAGGGGTTTTGTCGAAATTGTGAGGAATTTAGACAACCAAGGGTTTATCTAAATTGTGACGAATTTAGACAGTTGAGGGTTTATCTAAATTGGGACGAATTTAGACAGTTGAGGGTTTATCTAAATTGGGACGAATTTAGACAACTAAGGTTTATCTAAATTGTGACGAATTTAGACAAGTAAGGGTTTGTCTAGATTGTGGCAGTTTCGAATTTAGACAAGTAAGGGTTTGTTTAAATTGTGGCAGTTTCGAATTTAGACAAGTAAGAGTTTATCTAAATTCCAGAGTTTATCTAAATTCTAGGGTTTATCTAAATTCAAGTCTGTCGCAATTGGAAGCTTCTCGCAATTTAGATAAGTTTTTATCGAAATTCTAGGATTTTTGAAATTCAAGAACTTGTCGAAATTCTAGGGTTGTCGAAATTCAGTTTTATCAGAATTAAAGGACTGTCGATTATTAAAGACTAAACCTCAAACAATCATAAGCTAAAGACCAGAACTTCACTACAACAACTGAACTTAACCTACCAATCACACCTCCTATTTCGTTGCAACGATCCAAGTTCAACTTTATCATACCAAACATCAACAATGGCAACTCAGCAAGACAATGTTACAACTGCTTTGGCAAATGCTTTTGCTTTATTCTCCAAGGCATTAAATATCAAACCACATAACAACAACCAATGGATTTCATTGTACACTGACAATACGCAGTTATATATGGGTCAAAAAGGACAAATAGTTGAAGTTATTGAGAATCAGCAAGGAAATGCTATGGGTATACAGATAGGGAATCAGATGCAATATGCAGGGCAGTATGTTGGAAACTAAATGGATCAGATTGTGAATCAGTATGGGGTTAATCAAAATGAGAATTAATGTTTTATGACTATGATTCAGAAACCTACATCTGAAATTCACAGTAGTGATACTGGTAGAGATTGCAATGTCAATGCAATGACGAAGTTACAAAAGCTCCGGTACATGTTGATGCTAGCCAATAATTAAGAATCGGGAACACCGTTGACTGCTGAGGAGTATGACTTCATGGTTACAGCAAGAGTTAATGATAATACAGCAGAACTCAATGGAAACTTCAACCTTATGGCTAATCAGCAAGAAATAACATCATGCAGTGATTCTGATATTCCTCCTACTTATGACACAGAACCACTCCATGAGGTACCAAATTCTAGTAATGATGCTAATCCATTTGCTCATGAAAAGCCACATTTTGTGCCTCCCGAACCTAATTATGCCACATATGTGGGGGAACAAGTTAATAGCAATGTTAACTGTGAATCTCTAGATATGAATCCTAATAGAGTTCAAGATGCACAAAATGGTGCTAATGATGAGGGAACCCGTGCTATCTTTGAATCATTACTGAATAATTGTAGCATTGAGATTGAAAAAGTGAAAAAGGTCAATCGCGAAATTAAGGCCGCGAATCTGAAAATGACAGCTAAGCTTGAGAGGTATAAGGAAAATGAAAAAGCTTTTGAATTTCATAAAACACGACAGACAGAATTAGAAAATGGTTACAAAAACTCCGTTTTAAGAGAAAAACAATTGCAAATCATGTTTGACACTCTTGATGTTAACTTGAATATGAAAATAAAATCCTTAAACGCGGAAGTTTCAGATTTGAAAAACCAACTTTCTAAACAAAAATCAACTTGTTCTGATCTTGAAAAAGAAAAGAAACAGTTGAAAGCAGATTTTTCAAAACACGAAAATGATCTTCTTGATGAAATCATTCAGAAACAAGAAACAATTAAAAAGTTGGAAGATTTGCTTGTAAAAATGGGTCATTCTGCTCAAAGAATTCATATGCTAATTAAAGATCCAAACCCGCTTTTGCACACAATGAAGAAAATAGCTATCGGTTGTGAAAACCCTTATACTCTCAAGAAAGCTCAGAAAGAACAGAATGTGTTGTAGAATGGTAATGTGATATTTTCTAAACATGATCCTCCCACTGTTCAAGATTCTGATGAAACGATTGAGCTTGCCGAAGAGAATAGAATCAAAATGAAACAAAAGAACCCAAAAATAAAACCAATTTATTATAACAAACTTAACATACTTTCTGGAGTAAATTTTGTTCAACAAAGTCAAACACCAAAGTTTTCCAAAAAACCAGTTGATTTAACAAAACAAAAATTTGTTTATAAAAATCTTTCAAACTTGGAACAAATGTCCTCTAGCAACCCTTTTAACACAAGTGAAGCTAGGAGATGTTTGGATGATCTTAAAAAGAGAGTGAAAATACTTCAAAGTATTGTTGAATCCAAAACGAATATTAATATCAACAACTGGCATTCATGTTTTCATATTGAAATGAAAAAGGTGTTTGAAACAGAAATTACTACTCCACTAACTACAATTCATGCTTCATGTTGTGACAACTCGTAATTTCAGGCCATTTTTCCGAACCTCGACAATTACTATTCACAAGTTACTATTCATTTTTACTATTCATCAATTACTATTTACTTTTACTATTCATCATTTTCGAGGTCAGTTTGAGATTTTGAGAAACTTTCGGAAAATTTTACTATTCATGAAACACTATTCATTCCCGGAGGGAAATCACTATTCATAATCATCATTCATCTTTTCGTAAACTAGGTTTACGGGTATTCAAATTCGCGTAACCAGTTTGGTTTAGCTGCGAAATTCATGCATCATCAGTAAGGACATGTCATATAGACTAGAGTAGTCTACATATCATCAGTAACATCATTATCATGTTAAGTCATGCACGGGTTCGTGTGTTTTTCATTTACGTATGTTCGTTTATTTGTTAAACGTTACCCCTCAGTCATTACTACTAAAATTATACTCAAATACTCCCGACTATGATCCTAATATATTTTCATGCTAATTTTAATGATATAAAATTTATATTATTAATTTACCCGGTGTTTTAAAACCTTTTGCCATATTTTACGTTAAGAGCTTATAACTCCATCGGTTTACGATATTTCATCACGATCACTATTTTAACACCTGATTCTTATCAGTAACATGATTTCATAATTTTCACGACCTCGTCATATTTTATTTTTATTCGTCACGTTTTATTTTCAGTTAACCCGGTACCCGATAACACCCGAAGTATACATTATAACAACTAATACATACAATATCTACAAAATATCTTCACCTTTTACCCCATTTTCAACCCATGTGCCGCCCCCCTTGTTCAAATCTAGCCTAATAAGTTAAATTTCTTTTAATACTACTCTTTACTTATAACTAGTTATATCTATAACACTTTTCCATTTCATAACACAATTTCACTAGCTAAAAGAACACAATACTCTCTCTTTTCCCTCTCTAGCTCACGGCACACCAAGAACACAAAGGAGATCCCATTTTTTTTTGAAGATCAAGTTTCATTCTAGTCCCGAATATCTTCCTTGTTAGAGTTTTGTAATAAAAACTCCAAGGTTGTGGTCATTTTTCATCCTAGCTCACCAATCATCAAGTAAGCTCAAGAACACTATTTTTGATCTTTTCATACTCCATTTGTTCTTATATTGATGTATTTCCTATTTATTTTAAGAGCTATCCATGCAAAACCTATGTTATGTATACCACTTGTTTTATTTTTCATTAAAACTATCTCAAACCCTAGATCTGTATGTTTTATTAACATCCCCGCGAAGCCCACTATTTTTAGTGATGTTTAGGACCCATGACACCCTAAGAAGGTGTATGGTAGGATGTGTGTGTTTGTGGAGTTGTGTTGTAGTTGTTTGATCAAGCCGCGAACCAAGAAAACGAGTTTCTAACGTATTTATATACCTGCTGTCCAAAAATACAAAATCTGGAAAAATCAGTAAACATGCCATTATTTTGGCCTTCATTTTCAGAAAATAATCTCAAAAACGAAAACGTGGTCGCAAGAATCACTAAAAACCGAGTTATAACGAAGGAGATATGATTTTTCAAAGTTTAACGACGAAAAACTATTTTCTGAAAATAACCTTGCTGTTGCACAATTTTCAAGGGCTGTTTTGAGGCGTTAGCCGACACCTAGCCGTCCCAACTTATCAAGAATATGTTAATAGGTTGTCCCACGATTCCGGGGATATAAAGAACATAGAAAACGAGCTTATAACGAAAAAGATACAAGTATTTGAAACCCGACGAAAAACATATAATTCCATCAGCTTTTACTAATATAAACTTGCCGCAAAACTGTCTTTGCGAGACACCATTTTCACGACTGTTTTTATCCATGATTGGTATGGTTTGAGTCCGAGCCGTCTTCATATGAAATCAAGATCTCCCAGCAAGCTTTTTAAATCAATTGGCCGTTCGTCGAATAGACTTATAACGAATAAACTACGACCTCATCTTTTTACCCAAAAATCCTTTCAAAGTTATCATTTTGACAGCCTCACTATAATTCAAATATTTTCTAAGTGTAAACAGTTTTTGCGAGGCACCATCTTGCGAGCCATTTTCCCGTTGATCGAGTCGGTTTGGGCCATAAACTCCATCAGGTGAAACGAAGTATTCCCGGCCTATTTTCCAAATCAATCAACCGCTTGTTGATCGGACTTATATTGAGTAAGTTATGATTTTCCTAGTATCGCCAAAAACAACTATTACAAGAAAATGTTTCTAAGTATGGGAAAATTGTTTTGCAAGACACCATATTCAAAGCCGATTTTCTTTATGATCGTGATGTGTATGATCAAAACTCAAATGAGACGGCTGTGAGATCATGTTACAAGGTTTTCAAAAACGTCAAGTTCTATTTCTAACTCTTAACGTACAATATTTTACGACTAGTTTTGCGAGGCCGTTTGGTCATATTTTCACCAGTTGTAAAAGCGATATTTTGCGACGAAACTATTTTATTTGACGATAAAACACCAAATAAGGATCGTGGAGTATTATTCCAACATTTTTACACGAAATATAGTATATGACTTGCCGAGACGTCAAAAATGTATTTTTCGACGATAAACATTATTTTCAAAAGTAACGAGTGGTATCGTTAACATACGTATTTGCATGTGTAGCATCATTTCATTGCTTACAATAGATCATATCATTCATGTTAGGTCGCGGTTAGAGACCGAGCCTCATTTCAGCATATTCATATCTATCATTGTTGCAATCGCATCAGGTGAGTTCCATAGCCCCTACTTTTATACGTTTTGGATTACGTTTTGGGGGAGAATACATGCTCAATTATTTTTCACATGCACTTTGATCTTCTAAGGATTAACGTGAGTTTTCATAGCCCCGTTTTTCAAGTTATTACATCATTTCAAATTTCTCGGGGGAGAATACATTGCACCAATTTTTATGCGGACCAAAGTATCAACTCATTACATTGCTTAAGTTACCTCATTGCCAAGTTAAAGTCCCCTATTATCATGAACCGTTAATTGTGAGCAAGCGAGAGTGTGTGAATAGATCTATTGAGGGTGACTCCTCCGTTCGGGTTGGTAGCACCAACTTGTCATACGAACGCATTACATTTGATCCATTTCAGGGTGTTTGGCAAAGCACTCAGTTGGGGCATTTCATTCAGTCTAGCTTCGGGGTCATGAGCTTAAGAGCTAATGTATCATTTTCATGTGGCAGTTTTTCATACACTTTATACTTGTGGTTTCCGTATAACATTTCAGTAACATAAACCAAATCATATTTGGCAATGGGTTGTAAACACACAGGTTGCAAGTCTTGTTATGGGCGGGACTTGGAACTGGGTGGATTTACAATGCCTTTGCTGGGAAAATCTTCATTCAAAGGCATTACATTTTACAATAAACTCTATGAACTCACCAACCTCGTGTTGACACTTGTTAGCATGTATTTTCAGGTATAAAGCAATAGTACGCTACTGGAGGTCCTTGGCAGGGCATGGCATGGTCATAGAAGACTCTGACAAACATTTGGGACCGTTCTACTTATTTTAAAGGGCCTATTTCCGCACTACTTTTAACAATGTAAATTCAACATTTTTGTTAAACAAGGTTGTTCTAAATAATTGAAATGAAAACCGTTCTTTGCACTTGTGTTGTGATACCAATTGAGTTGCACCCCAGTGGCATGTATGCTTCCGCTGGACCCGATTTTGGGGGTGTGACAGATTGGTATCAGAGCCTTGGCTATAGAGAACTAGGTGATTTTAAAACCTAGACTATAGCTACATTTACAAAAACATAACCCTATGACCGCCACGTGCCTGCCTGCCAAGCTGATGCCTCATTTGTGGTTTGTTGCTGACATATTTAATAAGATTTGTGTCTTATTATCAAATCATTTATACCCACTTATTATAGTTGATTACTATAGTTGTCTTTCATATAAGCATGCATACATATCGTATACGTTTCAGCGTTACGCCTTTTTCTTACATAGTTTCATCATTCGACCACGAGTTTGGTCCTTTGCCTTAGCCTATCAGAACATCTCTTCAAATGTGAAGGACCTAGTATTACTATAACTGAGCTGAGTATTTTAAACTTCATTGAACCTCGGTGGAATATAGACTCGTCATCTATATTCAACCCGGGACAGTTGGACATAGGCTGACTACCTATGCCCCGCTCAGAGATGAATTTTGCAATACTGAGAGCAGTTATAATAAAATTATGTCCGGTTTGCATTCCTACTCGATTTCTAAAGGTTTCAAAACTTCTTGTGTGTATACACAATCGTTGCAAGAACATCCACACCTGCATCACCTTATGAACCGCCGTCTAGAAGCACGTCAGCCAACCATAACCCAACCTCAAGCCGTTGAGAGTCAGATCATTGGGAATGACAATCATTTCACCTTTACCATCACGAATCCTCGAGACTCAAGTTGAGGCACTCAAGGAAGGAAACCGACAGAATGATAAAACTCTACGGTATGCCAAAGAATGCAAATGGATTAGTAAAGAGGTCAGACAGAGTATTGTGCTTCAAGGATAGAAACTGGATACCTCCCTATGGTGGAATACGAGAGTTGATTAGGCACGAGTCGCACAAGTCGAAGTACTTCATTTGTTCAAGTTCTGATAAGATGTATCAGGATCTCAAGAAACTTTATTGGTGGTCGAATGTGAAAGCAGACATAGTTTTGTATGTTAGCAAATGCCTTACTTGCGCTAAAGTAAAAGCCGAGTACCAGAAACCATTAGGATTACTTCAGCAACCAGAAATTCCTCAGTGGAAATGAGAACGCATTACAATAGATATTTTCATTAAACTCCCCAAGACATCAGGCAGTTTCGAAGCTATTTGGGTGATCATCGATCGTACCACCAAATCAGTCCATTCCATTCCAATCGGAGAGACTTATACTATGGAACAGCTTACCAGACTTTACGTCAAGGAAATAGTTTCAAGGCACGGTGAACCAATTTCCATCATTTCCGACAGAGATAGTCGCCTTACTTCAAACTTCTAACAATCCCTTTAAGCTATTCTTACCCAATCAGATGTATGCACGATCTACCATTCTCAGACCAACGAATATTGAAGAGAATTATCCAATCCCTATAGGACATGCTCAGCACCATAGAATTAACCTTAAATTGTTTGGAGTAAACCTTTGACATTGACAGATTTCACCTTCAACAATAGCCATCACACCAATACAAAGACTATACCCTTTAAGACACCCTGTGGTGGAAGTACCAATTACCTACTGACAGACCAAAAATCGGGAAGTCCAATTCACTAGGCTAGAACCCAATCGTGAAACAATAAAGGAAAGTGTACAAGTCAAGAATCAGTTACAAGCAACACGAAAACAATAGAAAAGTTAGGCCAACTCAGGATGCAAAATCATTGGGATTAGGTATCCCTAAGCAGCAAATCATTAGAATTCTAACTGTGGAACGAGTTATGTTGAAAACCTTGCCTTGGAAAAGCATGATACAATTGTGGGAACACGGGAAAGTGAACCCTAGGTACCTTGAACCATTAAAGACTGTAACTGTAATCGGCCGACTGGCATACAGACTGGAGCTTCCGTCAGAGCTCAACAGCATACATAACACGTTTCATGTCTCAAACCTCAGGAAATGTTTTTCAAACGAAACGCCCGAAATTCCATTGGAAGAAATTCAGCTCGACAATAAGCACAATTACGTGAAGGAAACAACAGAAATCATAGACCATGAGGTCAAACAGTTGAAGCAGAGTCAAATTCCTATCGTTAAGGTTCGCTAGAATTCTCGCAGAGGTCCTAAGTTTACTTGGGAGCGGGAAGACCAGACGCGACTTCAAACATCCACATTTCTTCACCAAATCCACTCCAGAGACCAACACAAACTGAATTCAGGGACTGAATTCCCGTAACGGGTGGAGACTGTGACAACTCGTAATTTCAGGCCATTTTTCCGAACCTCGACAATTTACTATTCACGAGTTACTATTCATCGATCACTATTCACTTTTACTATTCATCATTTTCGAGGTCAGTTTGAGATTTTGAGAAACTTTCGGAAAATTTTACTATTCATGAAACACTATTCATTCCCGGAGGGAAATCACTATTCATAATCATCATTCATCTTTTCGTAAACTAGGTTTACGGGTATTCAAATTCGCGTAACCAGTTTGGTTTAGCTGCGAAATTCATGCATCATCAGTAAGGACATGTCATATAGACTAGAGTAGTCTACATATCATCAGTAACATCATTATCATGTTAAGTCATGCACGGGTTCGTGTGTTTTTCATTTACGTATGTTCGTTTATTTGTTAAACGTTACCACTCAGTCATTACTACTAAAATTATACTCAAATACTCCCGACTATGATCCTAATATATTTTCATGCTAATTTTAATGATATAAAATTTATATTATTAATTTACCCGGTGTTTTAAAACCTTTTGCCATATTTTACGTTAAGAGCTTATAACTCCATCGGTTTACGATATTTCATCACGATCACTATTTTAACACCTGATTCTTATCAGTAACATGATTTCATAATTTTCACGACCTCGTCATATTTTATTTTTATTCGTCTCGTTTTATTTTCAGTTAACCCGGTACCCGATAACACCCGAAGTATACATTATAACAACTAATACATACAATATCTACAAAATATCTTCACCTTTTACCCCATTTTCAACCCATGTGCCGCCCCCCCTTGTTCAAATCTAGCCTAATAAGTTAAATTTCTTTTAATACTACTCTTTACTTATAACTAGTTATATCTATAACACTTTTCCATTTCATAACACAATTTCACTAGCTAAAAGAACACAATACTCTCTCTTTTCCCTCTCTAGCTCACGGCACACCAAGAACACAAAGGAGATCCCATTTTTTTTTGAAGATCAAGTTTCATTCTAGTCCCGAATATCTTCCTTGTTAGAGTTTTGTAATAAAAACTCCAAGGTTGTGGTCATTTTTCATCCTAGCTCACCAATCATCAAGTAAGCTCAAGAACACTATTTTTGATCTTTTCATACTCCATTTGTTCTTATATTGATGTATTTCCTATTTATATTTTAAGAGCTATCCATGCAAAACCTATGTTATGTATACCACTTGTTTTATTTTTCATTAAAACTATCTCAAACCCTAGATCTGTATGTTTTATTAACATCCCCGCGAAGCCCACTATTTTTAGTGATGTTTAGGACCCATGACACCCTAAGAAGGTGTATGGTAGGATGTGTGTGTTTGTGGAGTTGTGTTGTAGTTGTTTGATCAAGCCGCGAACCAAGAAAACGAGTTTCTAACGTATTTATATACCTGCTGTCCAAAAATACAAAATCTGGAAAAATCAGTAAACATGCCATTATTTTGGCCTTCATTTTCAGAAAATAATCTCAAAAACGAAAACGTGGTCGCAAGAATCACTAAAAAACCGAGTTATAACGAAGGAGATATGATTTTTTCAAAGTTTAACGACGAAAAACTATTTTCTGAAAATAACCTTGCTGTTGCACAATTTTCAAGGGCTGTTTTGAGGCGTTAGCCGACACCTAGCCGTCCCAACTTATCAAGAATATGTTAATAGGTTGTCCCACGATTCCGGGGATATAAAGAACATAGAAAACGAGCTTATAACGAAAAAGATACAAGTATTTGAAACCCGACGAAAAACATATAATTCCATCAGCTTTTACTAATATAAACTTGCCGCAAAACTGTCTTTGCGAGACACCATTTTCACGACTGTTTTTATCCATGATTGGTATGGTTTGAGTCCGAGCCGTCTTCATATGAAATCAAGATCTCCCAGCAAGCTTTTTAAATCAATTGGCCGTTCGTCCGAATAGACTTATAACGAATAAACTACGACCTCATCTCTTTACCCAAAAATCTTTTCAAAGTTATCATTTTGACAGCCTCACTATAATTCAAATATTTTCTAAGTGTAAACAGTTTTTGCGAGGCACCATCTTGAGAGCCATTTTCCCGTTGATCGAGTCGGTTTGGGCCATAAACTCCATCAGGTGAAACGAAGTATTCCCGGCCTATTTTCCAAATCAATCAACCGCTTGTTGATCGGACTTATATTGAGTAAGTTATGATTTTCCTAGTATCGCCAAAAACAACTATTACAAGAAAATGTTTCTAAGTATGGGAAAATTGTTTTGCAAGACACCATATTCAAAGCCGATTTTCTTTATGATCGTGATGTGTATGATCAAAACTCAAATGAGACGGCTGTGAGATCATGTTACAAGGTTTTCAAAAACGTCAAGTTCTATTTCTAACTCTTAACGTACAATATTTTACGACTAGTTTTGCGAGGCCGTTTGGTCATATTTTCACCAGTTGTAAAAGCGATATTTTGCGACGAAACTATTTTATTTGACGATAAAACACCAAATAAGGATCGTGGAGTATTATTCCAACATTTTTACACGAAATATAGTATATGACTTGCCGAGACGTCAAAAATGTATTTTTCGACGATAAACATTATTTTCAAAAGTAACGAGTGGTATCGTTAACATACGTATTTGCATGTGTAGCATCATTTCATTGCTTACAATAGATCATATCATTCATGTTAGGTCGCGGTTAGAGACCGAGCCTCATTTCAGCATATTCATATCTGTCATTGTTGCTATCGCATCAGGTGAGTTCCATAGCCCCTATCTTTATACGTTTTGGATTACGTTTTGGGGGAGAATACATGCTCAATTATTTTTCACATGCACTTTGATCTTCTAAGGATTAACGTGAGTTTTCATAGCCCCGTTTTTCAAGTTATTACATCATTTCAAATTTCTCGGGGGAGAATACATTGCACCATTTTTCATGCGGACCAAAGTATCTAAATTCATTACATTGCTTAAGTTACCTCATTGCCAAGTTAAAGTCCCCTATTATCATGAACCGTTAATTGTGAGCAAGCGAGAGTGTGTGAATAGATCTATTGAGGGTGACTCCTCCGTTCGGGTTGGTAGCACCAACTTGTCATACGAACGCATTACATTTGATCCATTTCAGGGTGTTTGGCAAAGCACTCAGTTGGGGCATTTCATTCAGTCTAGCTTCGGGGTCATGAGCTTAAGAGCTAATGTATCATTTTCATGTGGCAGTTTTTCATACACTTTATACTTGTGGTTTCCGTATAACATTTCAGTAACATAAACCAAATCATATTTGGCAATGGGTTGTAAACACACAGGTTGCAAGTCTTGTTATGGGCGGGACTTGGAACTGGGTGGATTTACAATGCCTTTGCTGGGAAAATCTTCATTCAAAGGCATTACATTTTACAATAAACTCTATGAACTCACCAACCTCGTGTTGACACTTGTTAGCATGTATTTTCAGGTATAAAGCAATAGTACGCTACTGGAGGTCCTTGGCAGGGCATGGCATGGTCATAGAAGACTCTGACAAACAATTTGGGACCGTTCTACTTATTTTAAAGGGCCTATTTCCGCACTACTTTTAACAATGTAAATTCAACATTTTTGTTAAACAAGGTTGTTCTAAATAATTGAAATGAAAACCGTTCTTTGCACTTGTGTTGTGATACCAATTGAGTTGCACCCCAGTGGCATGTATGCTTCCGCTGAACCCGATTTTGGGGGTGTGACACATGTTGAAAATGCAATTTTGAAAGAAACAACAGACTTTGTCAAGGACCACAAATCCCTGATAAGGAAGCAAATTAAAACATTGAACATATTAAAGTTTCGGAAAACCACAATGATCTCTCTTCGAAGCACTTTATCCAGATATTATGTCCATTATTTACCAAACATATTCTGTTGAAGACGATGAAAAGACTGCGAGCTGAAAGGAAAACAAAAATATAAAAATTTCAAAAAATACAAAAACAATATAAAAATGAAAAAAAAATCCAAAAAATATTCTTCTCACGACACGTCTCTCGTATAAACGATATCTGTACGTATCTAGAAGTGTCATTCAACAATGAATACGGACATGTACAGATGCTAAGCGAGAGTTCACAAAATTATTTCAAAACACGTCGTTTCTCAAAATTTTCTTCTCTATGGCTTCGGAACAACTCAGTTTCGGAA